>JANTQH010000049.1:195759-236783 GCA_032988465.1 Onygenales sp. PD_10 | reverse complement strand
GATCAACCGTAAATCCGGCGTTGAAAAATGCCGCTAGATTCCGGTATGGGGGGATTGGGCGCATTAGCCCAAAGGGAAGCTATACAGACTCAATGAAGACAAGAGCACATGAAAAGAAGAAAGAACAGATATTTACACTGTATAGATTAACCCACAGGCTAATTAGCAGTGTAATAAATTCGCATGTGCATTGCGGTATTTTTGGTTTCCAACCTTACAAGTAGTATCAGTAACACGCCAGTATCTGCTTAAAAGTAGTAATTGAACTCTATCTAACCAGCATATCCCCTTTCTAATCAAAGCCACAAACCCGTGCTAAAATCTAGCATTATGATAGGATGGGTATTTACAGCGAAAAAATCCTGTATGTGATGATGTACTTGCCATCGTCAGTTTAACTGCCCCTTTCCCCCCTCCACCCTTCCCACTAGGCCCATGGGGCTACCCGATATGACGGAAATTTTAACTTCGTTTCTTATGCCTACCCACGGAAAGCTGTGGTGCGGAGAGTTAAGCAATATAGTCCTTTGGAAAAGTCAAACTGGTCAAATGCTGATTGGGCGCTGAATAACATCTTTCTAGAGTTGCTCAGTACCTCGAGGTACCCCTGCTCTGATTGGTATAACGGAGGGGTTTTTGTTTTGGGGGTAGGAAATGCAAATCGGAATGCGGTATTTTTGGTTTTCATTGAAATTTGAGTGTCCCTTTCGCCGATAGGCTGTTAATGAAATGTAATGACGACGATGATGACTTTGTTGTCATTGTTTCATTCTCCTTTTTCTCCGTTTTCCCAGCACAAAATTTCGAATATTACAGCCTTTCCCGATTCGATAGATTGGAGCTGCAGGCAAGCTACATTAGCGTATGCAATTGTCAATTTGTTGATTTCAAAGAATCAAAGTGAGCTGACAAATTGGCGGAAATCATGAAGAAACTACTACTCCGTGATTAGTTTCAGCCTCCCTTGTACCAATTAACTAAGCAATTAAGAGAGCAGCTAGGGTGGGGTAGCTCCAATGGAACCAGCGTCTGCGCATTTATGTCATGACTCTAACCAAGGGTTTGACAAACTTTCTTTCCAAGTGTTGTTAAATGGGAAATGGTGCACGCGGTGGCTCATGAAACTTAATAGAAGAAACTAAAAATCAGTAGATGCTGTATTTTCCGATCGTGGATGAGTGGCAACTTACGCTTTCCGGCGGATTCCGCCCTGGAAGCTTGTGTTTCCATGCAATCATTATGTCAGGGATAGTACGAGTAGTAGTTAACTCTCCACACTAAAAGGCGAACTCGTTTTTCGGTACTTGTCAAGCTGTCAGAGATCATGAGGTGCAGATTCCACGGCGGAACGTCCTGAAATCTTTTGAGGTTTCATCCCCATGCGTCAGTGGGACAGCCGTCATTTCTGGAAAAATCTAGAATATTCCCTTTTTATTGGCCATTGATGGAGTATCCGTGTCAGTGATGTAGCTCACACCGTGACGGTTTGTTGCAGCTGGAAAAGCATGACAGTCTTGGGTCCGTTTGTAAAGCAACGAGGAGGCGAGCCAAGTCCTCCCCTGCTCTTTTTTTCCGCGGAGCTCTTGGCCCTCCAAAGTGTAAGGGCGGGAGAACATTCTCCATTTCCTCCTATAACGCGGGGTAACTATATCGGTCAAAAAAAAAAAGATCGATGGTCGTTAACTGCAATGATGGGGTGGGGTACCCAGGCAGCTAGGGCTTGACAACTGCACGTGACCGCCAGCTCCAAAATACAGACAAAAAATATGGACATTGGGGGAATCGAACCCCCGACCTCCTCAAGTCAAGGAATTATTTCGAAGATCGAATTGGATCGTCGAATCCTGCGAATGAGGCGTTATACCACTAAACCAAACGCCCGGGTATTATCAGTCAGGTGATTCGCGAAATCCGCTTTTTGAGCGAGGGAGAGCGAATAGGCAGTAAAATGAGGCCATGAGAAATCTATATATTTACAGTTACATTTTCCGCAGAACTGATTCTCCATCACTCTTTTATTCTTTGTATTCCATGTTAAGCTGTCTGCCTCGCCATATGTATGATCATTGCAAAAGCACAATCTTATCTCTGCAATCACCATCCTACTACCCATTCACCCCATCTCCATTCAGCTGTATGCATATGAACAAGATCAGAGTAGAAGAGCCAGATAAGGCTCAGACTAATAGTCAGACAATTGTCTGCATTTGCAGATCATATCGATAAACGGTAAATACCACCGATTTCTCGGACACTTTTTGCCTGCCTGCGATTATATATAACTACATGAGCGGATGAATAGATCTCACCCTAAAGACGACTAATAACTGCAGACACAAGGATAAACGACAAAGCATTCTATCCACTTGACCATGCCATTTTTTATTTTTATTTCTCAGCGGGTCCGCATTGAGGGCTGTCAATATCACGGAGTTAAGCCCAATTAACCAACAAGCAGTTAACTAAAATGCGAAGTCCGTCGAATCACCAGGATCATCAGGCTGTATGATGTACGTACGGAGTACATATATTAGAAATATATCCCTCAGGCAGGTCAGCTAAAAAGCAAAGCAAAGCGAACCCGCTTCCGAGGTTCCTGCAGGGAATTACTAAGTGTGCTAACTATTAGTTAATAGAAAGGGTATATGAAGAACTTCCTCACAGGTAGGATGATACTATTTAACCCTTTTAAAACTTCCCACCCATCACTATTGCTGCCGATCACATACGAAATAACTAGTTTAAAACTGGCAAAGTAGTAGAATACAGTAAAACTTCCCATATTCCCATCCCCATCCCAGCCCGCTACAGAGCTAACTTCAACCACAGGGATGCCGGTTTTTTCCCCTTCAACAGACCCCTGTTTTCTGCAGGGCACATGGCAGAATACTACTTAGCCTAACCACTTAATTACTGAGGATTATTTAATCTTTAGTAATCCAATATTTTAAACCCCTAGGGAGATAACTAATCAATCAATCTGTCTAGTGAAAATAATCTCTAGTTAGAATTCCCCATCCGGGCAGCTGGCTTTTTTTACCTGTGTAGAATTAACTACAGTAATCGGTTACCCCATATCTAGTTGGTTTAGTTCAGTTATGAGTGCCGTACTCCATACATATGGTAAGTATTTAAAATACACAGCATCAATGACATATCAAAATAGATGTTCTGGAAGGAGGTTAACCAATAGGTACCTCTGAGTGTGTGGGATAATGATAAGGGCCCGGGCCCCGGGGAAGGGTTACCTTAGATATGTATGGCCGGGTAGAAGAGGTTGGCTAGTTAGTTGGCAATATAAAACTCTAAAAGAAAGAGACACCTCTTAACCAAGTCAGCATCTAACTAATTGATTAAAAGAAACGAACCACATCTCACATAGACATAATATCAGGCGCAGTACGTTAGCAGTGCGCTGGAAAGGGATAAATAGATAGATAGGTAGGGAGGTAGGTAGGACGATCGACTCAACCCCCTCCCCGCCCCATACAATTTCATCCATCCATGCCATCAGCAAATCATACCCAAAGAAACGCAATCCAAAAAAGGAGGGAAAGAATTTAAGAAAACTCCCATAGTTAAATATGTAATAGAATGACCTATTTAAAATAAAACACATAAAAATATAAAGACACCCATATCATACCATACACCAATCCATTCATCCCAGAAAAAACAACATCAACATACCACCGGAAATGAAAGAAATAATAAAAACAAAAACCAGCTAGTTTCAAGTCAAGCTAATTTAATCGCCCCAATGGCCCTTCCTTAAGAGGGAACCAACCAACAAAAAACACAAACATATAAGAAAAGAAAAAGAGAAGAAAAAATAACCATATCCAACATCACCATCACCAACCAACGAAGAAACCCCATCTTCTAAACCTCAACCTCAACCGTCAACCCGCCCCCATCCCCGCTCCCACTCACACTCGCACTGCCACTACCACTACCACTCCGACTCCCCCCGTCCTCCATCATGTCCATCTCATCCGTCCCCGTCCCCGTCCCCATCCCGTCATCCTCGTCATCATAATCATCTTCACCATCATATTCGTCCGTCTCCACCACACCACCAGCACCACCATGGTTTCTAGAAAGATGCTGTTGCTGATGAGGGCGACCATGCGATGAATGAACCCTCTCCCTCTCCCTCTCCCCACGATGTACGACAGAAGAAGTAGAAAGCGCATGTCCCCTCCGCCCATGCCCATGCCCATGTCCAAGACTATTACTCCGGAGCTCACCATCCCCATCCCCATCCCCACCCCCCCTATCCGAATGAGTGTTTGAAAGCGGCGCATCGCTATACGACCTCCTACCCAACGCCCTGGGATCTTCAGACATCAGCTGGCGAGTTCTACCCCCACCCGCACCCCCCTGCTGTCCCCTAACCTTCTGCCTCGCCAACTCCCTCTCGAGCTCCTGATTCCTCGCACTCTGCTCCTCCAGCCTCTTCCGCGCCCCCGAGCGATCCAGGATCCTCGCCTCTCGTTCCTCCTTCAACCGCCTCTCCAGCTCACGCAGGCGCTGGATCCATTTATCATGCGATGGTTCGGAGGCGGTGTGTGAGTGGCGTGGGGAGGAATGTTGGGGCTGGTACTGGGTCATGCTGGACTGCATGCCGATGGTAGGGTTATTGTTATTGTTATTGTTGTTGTTCAGCGTTGACGAGGACGAGTAATGTGACGGCTGCGGGATGCCTGAGGATCCACGGGAGATGGTGCTGGGGCTTCTATGTGCCTGATGCTGTGAGCCAGCGATGGAGGTGTTATCGACGGCCGTGGTCGAGCTGTATCGCGATAGCGTGTTTGCAGCTAGATTCGTGGCCGATTGTCTGGATGCGGCTTGCTGGCCGCCGCCAGGTCCACCGGGCGTGGCACCCGCAGCAGCAGCGTTCGCGGCACGAGCATGAGAGTGCGATTGCAAAAGGTTAAGTTCCGCCTTCAACAGGCGATTCTCGCCGCGCAGTTTTGAAATCTCAGGACTGGCCGTGTTATTCGATGAGGCCGAGCGTTGATGGTGATGTTGGCTTATGCGTAGATTCTGCACCGTATCCTCCATTCGCTCCAGTTTCTTGACGCGGATGTTGAGGTTATGTTCGAGGTTCTGGTATTCCTTTGTCAGGTCGCGTTCGACAGCCTTGATGCGCGTCTTGAAACCGCCAATCAGGTTCTCGACTGTCTTCACGGCTAGGAGCAGATTGCGGCTGAACCCAGGCCAGAATAGCATGTTGCCGATAACCTCCTGGCTGGGGAGGTTGCCATTGATCAGGCTATTCGAATGGGCCCAGTCGGGCCCGCACATGGCCGACAGGCGCTTCCAGATATTGAGGAACATTGCATTCCGTTCGTTAAGCTGGTCCTTGTACTGCTGCTCGAGGGTATTAAACCGCTTCCGATCCTGGCTCCGCGCAGCTTCTAGATCCGAAATGCGCGAATTATTCTGTGTAATGGTGCGAGAGGCCTGGTGGTGCGATTTCAACGACTGCTCGAACGAATGCTTATCAGCGCGATGGGCCTGTCTCTCCCGCTCCAAAAGATCGGCCAGCTTGCGAGTCTCCAACCCATGGCTCTCAAGCAGCGCATCGCGGTTCCGAAGCAGAGACTCCTTCTCGTCCAGCTTCGTCCGCGTACTCTCGAGCTCCAATGCCGTCGAATCAAGCTCCTGCTGCAGCTTCGTGATGGACGTGAGCAAACTCGAGCGCGTCCCGTTGAGATCGCCCAACGCTTCGCGCAGACTATTCTCCAGCTCCATCAAGCGCTCCTTCCACGTCGTCGCCTCAATCTCCCTCGAGGAGAGATTCTTCTTCAACTTGCGCACTTCATCCTTCGCCGCCGTCGCCTCGCGGTTCAGCTCGTTCATCAGCCGCTGCACCTCCTGCTTCTCCTTACTACCCACTACTTCCCGCTGGTGTCTCTCCTCCGCCAACCGGCGATCGAGCTCCTTGGCCCGATCTTTCTCGCTCTGCAGACTCATCTGGCACGTCTTCAGCTCAGACTCCAAATCGCCAATCTTGATCTTATCGCCATCCTGCTCTTCTCTGAGGAACGCAATCTCATTCTGGCTGGATTCCTGCTGGACAGTCAACCGCTGGACCTTACTATTAGCTTCGAAGAGACTCTTCTCCATCGCCTCCAGCTCGCGGTTCGCGTCGTCCAATTCCTGCTGCACAGATTTATACTTCTGCAGATTATTCTGCGCATCTTCCTCAAGCCTGATAATGCCCTCGCTCGCCGAGCGCATCTCAGCCTGCAAGGCTTTCAGGTTCTCATGCTGATTGGACAACTCAACCTCCATCCGCTGACACTCGTCAATCTTCTGATCGAGCTCATCGCCCATGGCATCCAACTCCTCCTGGGCCTCAGTCTTTAGATCCTGCAACGCCTCCTCGCGCTCCTCAGCAAGCTGCAGCGCCTGGTCCCTCTCAGCCTGGATATTCTGCAAATCGTCCTCCGCCTGCTCGACATCGGCCTGATAAGCACGATCAAGCGCCTCCAGATCAGTCATGCACTCATCAAGCTGGGCGCGAATACTTTGATTCTCAAGCTTCAGCGTCGACACCTGATCGCGCAATTCACCATTCTTAATCTCGAGACTCTCGCGCTCGGCGTCACTGGCGCGCGATCTCGTCCCATCACTAGTGCGCGAATGCGAGCGATCCTGAGCCCGCGAAATCGAGCGCTCAAAAATACTATCCCCCGCCACGGAGCGGCCGGCATCTGCTCTGCGCTGACCGAGTTTCAGGTCCTCAATCTCCTGATACAATCTCTCCTTTTCGCGATTGCGAGATGTAAGCATGGACGTTTGGGCACTGACTTCGCGGCGAAGTTCGGCATTTTCATGCTTGAGCAGTTCCAGCTCGACAAGCGTGGCGCTCGACGAGGTACCGAGGGCAGCGCTGCGGTCAACGTCGCGGTCTGAGATGGTCGATCGCGAGACGACCGAGGACATCTTGCCAACGCGGGAGCCGCCGGAGCGGCTGTTCGAGACGACATCTGGTTTCATGCGGAGTAGCTCGTCGCGGAGTTTCCTGTTCTCTTCTTCGGCTTGTTCTCGCGCTGCGGTTTCTGCGTCGAGCATATCTTTCCACATATCCTAGAGATTAAACCACCATATTAGTATCACCAAATAGACAAACAATACCACGTAGACGGTGCAAACGACCTAAGCATCATGAAAAAAAAAAAAATAGAAGAAAAAAAAGGTAAACTCACCCTCTCCTCCCTCGCCCCCGCATCAGACCCCATAGCCACCCTCCCATCGCCCAACGACTTCACCATCTCCGCCAACCTCCTCTTCTCGCTCTCCCTCGAAATACTCTCAGACCTCAACCGCTCAATCTCCACCTCATAGGTCTCAATCCGTTCACGGAGGTAAATCAGCTCCTCCTCATCCACAGTCGTAGGCCCATGACCATGACCATGACCATGACCATGATCATCCCCATCCCGCTCCTCCCCATCCGTCTCCCCCCCCTCCTCCCCTCCCTCCCCACCACCACCCTTCCCATCCCTAATCCGCTTCTCCAACTCCCTCACCATCTTCCTCAACGACTGATTATCCTTCTGCAACTTCAACTTATCACTCTTCAACTCCACATTCTCGGAAATCATCTCCTTAACCCCTTCTTCCGAGCGCTTATTCAGCGCCTCGTTCAAAAAGTGAATCCGCATCTTCAGATCAAAGTTCTCCTTGGACAGCCGATCAATCGTGCTACTCTGCTCTTTGAGCGTAAGCGACTTGCCACTGCGCCCAAACGCCGGCGTCGGCGCCCCGCCGCGCTTGTCAGGGGACATGGACATGCCAAAGGTCGTCTCACGGAACTGGCGCGCAAGGGAGGGCGGGATGGGGATATCTTTAATGTGATCTGCAATCGCCGTTTCGGGCTGGAACGTAGAGTCGCGAGGTTGTGCCTTGGGGGTCATTGGGTCCGCGGCGGACTTCTTCCCCGACGAGCCCGGACGGGCTTGGGACGTAGAATCTTCTTCGTCAAGCGTATGCAAGCTTGCCTCCGACACACCGCTGAATCCCCTCCGCTCAAGTATATTATCATCGCTCATCCCCGAAACGCCCGACGCCATACTCCCCAGACTGATGGACCTCGCAAGCTCATTTTTCGGCCTGCCACGACTGCCCGATCTCTGTCTGCTATTATTCGCCGGCGCCGCGCCGCCAGACTGTATCGCATAATCGACACCCATCGCTGCCTCGCTAGACGCCGTCTCCGTATTGACCGTCCCAACCGAGGAGGTCGAGAAGCGATGCACAGACTGCCGACTCGTTAGGAACTTGGGCCGTTTGCGTCTCCGCACCGACGACGGATCCGAGCTATGCTGCGTATCCCCCTCGCTGCCACTCACGCCGGTACTATCCTGCAAATTCCGCGACGCAGCGCGGGTGGTGGAGATATCCCTTCTAGAGCGGCGCGGCGTAGCATCCACGCCATCATCATCCGTGCTAGAAAGTAGCGAGTCTTCCCTCTCCCTCTCAGCCTGCTGGCGTCGTTGGGACGTCAGGCTGGAACTAGACAGAGTGGTGGAGAGAACCCTCGAGACAGTCCTCGCCGCAGCAGCCGCAGTCGGCGAGGAGGAAATCGTCTCCAGTGAAGAGGTATTCGGCATCCCGTCGCCGTCGCCATTGCCATTGCCATTCCCATTCCCAGACGGCGTCACATCCTGATCCTGATCCTGATCCACCCCGTCTCTATGTTGCTGTGTATCCCCCTCCTCAAACAACGAAGGCTCCAACCCCGTCACCCGCCTAGCGGCAGGAGTTTTATACGCGCCCGGCGGCGTGGACGGCGACGGGGGAGTTTCGCGACTACTATCTAGATCCTCAAGCTGCGAGGAATCCGGCACCGCATTTAGGCCAACGAGGTATGTATCGTCCGGGGCGGGGAGGCCAGGGGTAGCGACGACGTCGATGGTGGAGGGTTCAGGGAGGAAGCTAGATTCCATGTCTAGCAGCTGGCGGCGCATTTCTTTCTCGTCGAGGGCGGTCTGGTTCGGGTTTGGGAGGGATTGGTCGTGGTCGTGGTCGTCGTTATTGGTGTCATGGTCATTATTATGTGTGGAGTCGTCCATGGTGTCATTATTATTCTTGCTAGTATTGTTATTGTTATTGTTGTTGTTATTATAGGCGTAGTTGGAAGTATTATTACGACGACGACGGTCGCGGGAGGGAGTTATGGGCGGGAGCAAACTGCTACTGTGCAATCCAAGCTCATTCCCAGGCGGAGGCGGAGGCGGAGGAGGAGGTAGAAACAGCGAAGAGTCGTCCGCGGCGTATGGGGCCTCAAGCGGCGGTTGTTGACGCGGTGACAGGGCTGGTGGAGAAGCCAAAAAAGCCAAACCGGCGGCGGCTGGGGTAGGATTTGGAGCAGTGCTCGTAGTGTCATCGTCTTCGCTTGTAAACACAAGACTGCTGTGATCCCGGTCAATACCATCCCCATCCCCGTTATTATTATCATTATCTCTCCTGTCTCCATCTGCGTCATGCTGCACCCTCCACTCCGCCCTGGCCTCCTCTCCAAACTCCATTTTCATCGGCGACAGCTCGTCGTCGGTATCGAAGCCGCCGGGGAGCCTGGACGACCTGCGTTTCTGCAATGGGCGGCTGGCGGCAAGGTCTGGGTTTGTGCTGAGCAGGACAGGCCGGCCACGGCTCTCAGCGGGCGACGAGGAGCGCGAGTCTGCCATGGTTGCCAGCTAGCAAGGCTTGGGGGGTCGACGATGTGGCTGGTGGTGATTTGCTGTCAGGCCATGGGCGTCAGAGCTGCTGGGAGGAGCTGGATAGGGCGTGGCAGTGGCCAATGGCGGTGGTGGTGGTGGTGGACAGAGCTGGAGGTTGTTGATGTTGATGTTGATGTTGATGTTGATGTTGACAGGAACATCGAGAAAGAAATAAGTTTGCGGGTGCGGGAGCTCAACCACAACCAGCCTTTGTAGTTAAATATGTGCCAGGAAAGGGGGAAGCCAATTGTCTGTGTAGTTGATAGGTAGAAAATACAAATCCAATAATACATCCAATATTTATCCTCACCGCTATATCAGAGATACTACTTACTCTTCACCTCCCAACCGGCCGGAGAGCTCTGAACAGACACCCCCCTATCTATAACTACAAAAGGATGCACACCGTCACACCCACCGCGGAGTCTTGCATGCCACTCTACGGACTATCTTGGTAACCAGCTCCTTTGCTCGCATATGGGGTACTATGCTTGCCAATCAATCATCCCCCGTCCCAATATGGTGTGTATCCCCCTCCCGCCTTTTCATATACTCAAAGTAGTCCAATCTTGTATATTGCATTTTTGTCCTCATTAAAAAAAACCCCCCCTCAATAGGTATGTTTTCATCCCTTGCAAAGTCTAGGAAATAGTTACACACACACACAGCGAAATCCCTCCCTCCAGAAACCAAAAAAAGAACAAACAAAATATAATAAAACAAAAAAACTAAAAAAGTTCAAAAAGTTTTCGCTAGAACGCTAAAAAGACGCGCGTGTGTGTGTATCTGTTATGTGATGGTGCCTTGATTAAAAGTTATCTCCGCCGGGAAAAAAAATCCATAGAAAAGTGTGGAAACAATTGAAGAAAAGGTCGATGTGGCTGACCGGAGCAGAGCAGAGGAGAATACAGAGGAAAGGGATGCAAATAAATAGGATACAAACCAAAGAGATCGTTGACCGTTTGTCGTAAGAATGGATGAGAATGAGAATGAGAATGAGAATGAGAAAAAGAAAGCGGAATGGAATGGAATGGGATGAAACCAGCAGAAATAGAAAAAAAGTCATAGGCGCCAATGCCGTCCACAGTTCCACAGGGCCAAGACCATTCCAAGTGTAGAACTCTTACAGTATCAGTCGTCCCAAAAAGACAAAAATATATTGTCCAGGCATCCACCCTCCGCACAAAAAAGAAATGAATAAACACCTAAGCAGCACCAAGGCTCGAAGTCCGCGGCCTCTGAATCTCCGCATTCTCCGCAGCCCCTTCTACCACCGGTACCGCCGGGTTAGCCTCTGCCGGCTCGCCACCATTATGAATCTTGTCCTTTTGGATCTGTGCTGCCTGCAGACAATCAATATACGTGCGGAACTTGACGATTTCACGAAGCAGGTAAGAGGACTTTCTCTCCCAGTTGGCCAGCGCCTTATTGGAATTGGGGTGTCTGGGCGTGAAAGCAAGGACCATGGCTCCGCGTAGTTCGTTGTGCTGCTGCAGTTCATCCTCGACGTGCTTGACGTACTTGCGGAGCGTGTTGAGTTGGTTCGTTTCGGGTAGATTGGATGCCATCATGCTCTGCTGGGGAGGGCTCCAATCGCTGATATGTATTCTATCAGCTGGCAGTCGGGGCCGAACGTTTTGTTGGTCCAAGGAGCTTCGGATGGAGCTTTGCAGGCTAGGCCGGTGCCCTGAAGAGGTGGCGGTTGGTGGCGGGGGGACGTCTGGATTAACCAATGCGCTGTTGATCACGGCAGAACTCCATCCGTATTCGATGTTGCTGATACCGCCGAATAACGGCTCCTTTGATAGCCTGGCGCTCCAGTAGTTGGCCGTGGAGACAAACTCTTTGACAATTTCTGGAGTACCGACCTGGAACAAATGCACTGCTCCCGTTGGCAGACTCAATGCCCACACATGGGGCCGGGATTTGGAGTATCCGGGCGGAGGAAGGGCGCTGGCAATGGTCTGGCGCAAGAGGAATTTCCATGTTTCCTCTGCACTCTCCATCCAATTGCCCCCTCCAACAACGAGGCCGCCATTCTGTCGTTGTTTCGGCTTCAACCGCATAGATTTGGTAGAAGAATTGAATGAGAACAATCTCATCCAGCCCTTCTGTATCACAGCAAAAGTTTCATTCCAATTCCTATCTTTAGCACGCTTATCGACGGAATCGAGATGATGCTTGTGTTTGAGGCTACCCTCCTTTGCCCATGGAGCACCTGCAAGCTCCAGGGTTTCATCTTCTAGCAGTGACGCGGCACGTTCTGGATCTTCCATGCCGGATAGAGAATTTGCCGAGTCCTCGCGGATGATTGCATGACTTAACGCATTAGCAAATCCAATGGACTGCTGGTAGTCTCCTCGTGGGTATTCCGACCCCAGCGAATCCACCGACATGGAAGTCAATGTCTTGCCTAAGGAATACTTGCTCCACGTGCTTGATCCCGATGGCGACCACATGGACGATTGATCATCAAGACTTGTACGACTGGACCCCATATTCGAAGTAGGGTACAATCTTGGCCGGGACCTAGGTTTTGATGACCAGCGTGCAGTCGCCAGTCGGTTTTCCGTTGTTCGGCCTCGAGGGAAAATGTCAGATCCACTCTTGCTCAGCGTGCTTGGGGTCCGGCGGAGTTTGTTCCCGGTAAGGGATAAGAAATTGTTCGAGTGTTGATGGTCATCCGACTCTCCTGGAGCTCCGCGCAGAGGAAGTTTCTGTTTTTGGATCGAATTGTAGAAATCCTTGAGGACGGATTCAACCTGTACTTCCCAAGCCTTTTGTGTACCGGTGAAGGGTGTTGATACTAGAGGGCCTGACTCGCTCAGTGCAGCATCAATATTATGGCTTGTCGAAACTGTACACATAGAGTTTGTTCTTGGTGTCCTTTCAATGGGTTTGGCTAGGGTATTGCTGGGGGTATCTAGATCGGCCGATCCACGCGTCTGGTGTCGAGGTGGTGGTACGGCTGGCGTTTTCCCTACAAGCGGGCTAGAGTTTCCACTATTCCCAAGTGGTGTTTGGACCTTGCTCGAGAGAGTTCCAGTGTTTGTCCGCTCGAAAGCATCCGGAGCAGCGTCAGAAACAACCCTTTGAATGGTAGGCATCGTGTTCTTGATGAATTGATTTCGAGTCATTTTTTGCTCGATATCTGCCATATGAAGATCGGTATTGAGCAGCAGGATGGAGTAGCATATTGTATGAACAACATCTGTCAAATATTAGCCAAGCCAGAGTAGGATAAGGGGAAAATAGATACACATACCCGTCGCCTTGAATCCATGGTCAGGATTACACTCACACCAGCGCGAGGAGAACGCATCGAGGACTCGATCAACTTGCTGTGTTTCACCTTTCAGTGCGATCCTAAAGCACAGACTCCTCAGCGCTGCCAATATGTTAAAATTCGACCAATCAAACAATTCCATGTAGGCTTTCCTGGCCATTGCGCGGTCGGGGTTTCCAAGCCAAGCTGCTGCAGGCTCCTTGTCCTCCGTTTCATCCTCGATTTCGTCGTATATCCTCTGGGCGTGCTCCCTGTCCTCAGCGCTAGGCACGGCCTCCTGAGGGGCGAGGATGGTCTCATCCGGATCCTCGGCATCGATAACTTCTTCCTCAACTTTCATTTCTGTCTGTAACGGAGGTAGTGTCGGTGGTTTACTCCATCTTTTTGCACCCTCATCCTCCGCGATTATAGGGGTATTTGAGGCCGTGTGATAATTTGAGACAGTTGACATTGACGCGCGAGGTGACGCAGCTGTGGTTCCCTCCAGGGGAAGAGACAATTTGCTAGGTTCTTCCGACGACGGATGATCCGTAGAGAAAAGCGGTTCGAGCCAATCATTCTCGGGCTTTTGGGAATGGTCTTCCTTTGGAATGACTGCGGATGCAGAGCCACGTCGAGGCCTCTGATCCGTACCAGAAACTGATAGCGATGTAGATAATGCATCAATACCGCCGCGCTTGTTTTGCGAGGACCTTGTGTGGGCTGCTGAAAGAGTCTGAGACATTCGTGGGCCATTTGCACTCGCCTTCCCTGACGGATGTGAGCCACGCAGAGATTCTTGCGAATGCCTACTAGCCATTTGTTTGGCATGGCTAGGAGCGTTCGGGCTTGTCATGGGGCGCCTAAATCTGTCATTGGGAAATGCTGGACTATTTCCTTCGTTCCCGCTACTGTCTGCAAGGAAAGTATCATCACGGTCAAGCGGAGGTATGTTGAGATTGAGCCCGGATTTGAAATTCATGGAAGCGGCGTTTCTTGGCTTTTCAGGATGAGCATGGCTCCCCCAATCGGTACGCTTGGTTAGCTTGTTTGATGTATCTTTTGGTTTGAGCCGAGATCCAGCGGCGGATGGCAATTCGCCACCGGAAATTTCATTATCCGCATCGTCGACGTCAAGGTCATTGTCACCAAAAGTCTTACCATTGTCCAATTGTGGAGAAGGGGAGTTCAAATAGGGCTTCATGACTTTCCTGAGGCTGCTAATGGGGCTGGGCTCAGGAGCAAAACCGTTACGCAAATGATCAACTGTCAAATGATCGGGTTTGCCACGGTTTGGTAGTTGGAGATTGGGTTGTGGTGGTAACATCAACGGCGGAGGAACATGATCTACAACAGACTTCTTCCGGCGCCGGAAAAAGGAGGAGGGCTTCTTGGTCACCACCGGCGTGTTCTCTCTGCTTGAGGCATTATTCCCCGATGAGTAGTATTCCATGGGTGGCATAGGGGGTGGTTTGGGGCCCTTGGAGGTGTTGGGGGCACTGTGATGCTCCCTTGACCGTTGGGGAAAGTCATTCTCCTGACTGTATGACGAGTCAGGTTCGGAGTGTACCGGAGTTTGGTTTTTGGAAGAAGAACCACCACCGAATACCCTTCGGAAGAAGCCAGGTCTCTCTTTCGGTGGGGGAGGGGTGCTCGCTGCTACTGGCTGGGGAGAGAAGTAGGATTGTTTGTGAAAGGCGATAGTAGGGCTAGGGGCAGGTTGCTGGGTGTAAGTTGGCATGGGTGGGGGAAAGTCGGGTATAGGCTCGCGAAACTGTTTGTAGTCATCTCCACGACCACGGATTGTTGACGTTCCAATGGTGTCAGATCGCCCCTTTTTGGTGTACATGCTCCGTGCAGATTTGGAGCTATTTTTACGGGACAATGCAGGGGTGCGGGTGTTTCCGGCTGCATGGGTGGCGGCATACTCGTGCATGGGCGGGGAGCGGTTCCTTCGTGGGCCTGCGGGGACTGTAGGTGTGGGAGCGGCATCGATATCGTCGTATTGGAACCCGTTATCATGGATGTCCTCAAAATGTCGAGTGTCGGTCAATGGTTGTTGAGCGGGCATGCGGGACCCATAATCGAAGCTGGCGGATCGCCGCTCCCTATACTGTGCTGGACGGGAGTTAGCCATCATTTGATTAAAATCGACATTCGAAGAGCCACTGCTTCTGCTGCTTCCTTTTCTAATGGATCGAGGTGGTCGCTGGGTCGGGGGCCGGTCGGCAGCGACTATGGCACGCTGGGCCTCGTACACTCTGTTGCGGTTGGTCATACCTTCGGCGCCTCCACGAATGCTATCAATCCTCCGCAGTCCCGGCTGGTAGTTGGAGCTACTGTTGCTGCGGCGGCCACGGATAGACTGGCTGGAATAACGGCCCGAGTTGTCTTCTGAATGGACTTCAATGTCGGAGGACAAAGACGAGGAGAAGGTGTGGCCTCGTGGTCTGCCAGCCCTCATATTCGAATAGCGTGCATAAACGGCGTAGGGGTCGGCATCCTGGCTGCCATAAAGTGGGTCACCCGTAGAGAATTGGTCCAGGGAGAGCAGCATATTATCCACCACAGAGGTACGCGTGACGTGTTTTGGGGAGAGAGAAAGGTCGTGGGTATCATGGTCTTCGTCGCCGGAATCGGGGTGGTGGTGGTGGTGGTTATCTACAGGGGTGATATCATCGAGAAAGGTCTCGCGGAGCGGGGGCTGCACTGACAAACCTCCCTTGCGGGTGGTTTTGTATTTGCTGCTCTGGGGAGGAGTGCGCGGAGGCGAGTCTCCTGCGTATGCATCGTAGTGTGAGGCTTTGGAGGACGAAGGGTAGCCGGGCATGGCCCGGTTCGTGGTTCGATAATTTTCGAAATTCATGTTGATTGGACGTTGAGCTCAGCAGGGTCCAGTTAATGCAATCATCCCATCAGCCTCAAGCTGAGCTGACGGGTGTCTGGAAGACAGAAAGAGCGTACGAATATCGCAGCGGGTCATCAACCAACTCATCAATGCAAGCAATTGGCAACGGAACTAGGGGTGTTTAGTCCACGAGAGCAGTGGCATGGTTTTGCGGTCGGTGTCTGGGGCTAGATGCAAGACGTGGTAAAACAACTGCTGAAGGAGTGGGCGGTTGGTAGGTAGTCAATGAAAGTGCGGCTGAGGGAGCAGAGGAATGAAAAGTTAGTTGGGCGTGTAAAGTTAGAAGAGAGCAATTGAGTTCAGAGTAAGACCTAGAGAGAGAGGAGGTGGCAAGGAAGGACGTGGAGGGAGACAAGAGGTGGAAGTATCTCGGGGCAACGGATGCCAGCCAGCCGCTGCTGGGCCTCACCTTGGGCGTGTATTGGGTATATTGGTGAGCTGGCTAGCGACGGGATGGAAGAACGAAAGAAGGGAGGTTGCGTCGATGGCTGGAGAAAAGCGGATGGGCGAGATTCGATTCGATAGCGTGCCTGGGCTAGCCTCGAAAATCGCAGCGAGTGGGCCGGGATGGGGGAGGTTTCGTTCCCCGGTTTCAAGGGGAGCCAGTGACAGGACAGGCGGGAGAATGAAACCAATTCTCCCAGGGCTCTAGAAGGAATTGGAGGAGGCCAGACAGAGCCAGACAGCTGGGTTTGGAGGGCAACAAAAAAAGCTGGCCTGTACCTGGGACCTGGGCGCTGTCAGCCTTCAGGGGACGTGACAGGGCGGCAGCGGGTGGCAGAGAGGGGCGCGCCAACCCCAGGCCGTCAGCAACTTGCAAGCAACCTGAGCCAAGATACGCAGCCCCAGCGGCAGAAGGGAGATCCGCAGCCAGCACACGCAGCCCCAGCCAGCCAGACGAGAGGAGAGGAGAGGAGAGGAGAGGTCTGGAATGGATTGATCTGGTCTGGTCTGAAGCTGGAGTCGAGCTGGTCAACTTGGAGACAGCTGGTGGAGGTGGCCGCTAGCCCGATCGGGGCGTCACGTGAGTCAGGGGTAACAGCAGCCAGCCAATCACACGCCGCGGTCTAGCAGCCAGGGCGGGCGCTATCCCGTATGTGGCTAGACTGGTGGCGCTGAGTCAGCAGTCTGGGTTGCATTGGGAAAGTTTCGCAAATTCTCTAGAAGGACATCAGAAGAGATAGAGATGGATAATAGAGAGGAGAGAACAGAGAAGAGAGAAGAAATATTACACAACTATTGGTATCAACTATCTCAATGGCTGTAGACACTGCCAGAGAAGAAGCCAAACATTCTCCAAGATTATCCCAGGCACACACCAGCCCTGCACAACATGCCTCTATTGTCCTGTGCATGCATGCAACTGGTCTGCAACAGAAACAGCTGAAACCACCACAAGACTCTGCAAACAAAACTCCACCAGCGTTTAAAATTAAGACTTGCCAGCTGCAGCATGTCTCTGCACTGTCATCTCCCTGCACTGCATGTATGTACATGTACAACTATCTCCTCCCTTTTCGTCCTGCTTACGGAGTACATCAAGGGCTTATTCTACTATGTCCCCATCCCCGTTAGTTTGCTGCATGCTACATCGTCAATTGTTTTCAGCCCTTCCCATCATGGCATCGTCCAGCACATGTCTCTCACTCGGGAGAATGTGGGCGCAGATACCCCTGTCAAACACGTTTTCCCTCGGCTCCCATTCCCTCTCTCTGGTGATCTAGCGGGTGGATTGTCTGCGTAACATTCCTCTGGTTGATCAGGGTGGAGATCCTATTTTCTCTTCTCCCCAAAATTCCCCATTCTTTGTCGTCAGTGGCAGCAATAATTAAATTAATACATCTGCTCTGTCTACTTTTATAGACTAGGATATTCCATTCCTGGGTACATACATCCATCGCCTCTCATTATTTTAGCATTTTATTCCCTGACCCTGACAAACAACCCTCAACCAACCCTCTCCACCACCCCTATCCCTTCTATCCCCCGTATCCCCCCCTTCTTTCTTATACACACACCTCCTTACCCCACACAAAACCCAAGTAACTACTGTAACCACCCTCCTCAAACCATTTTTCCCACGTTCGCGTACGCGTGTGGTAGCAATCCCCCCAATAGTAAAGGCTACACCGCATCCCAGGGGGGTAACAAAGAGAGGTAAATAAACAAAGATATTGCCTAGTTGGGCAGAACGTGATATGGTGCCGGATGCGGGTGTCCGTGAGGGTGTAGATGTCTCTGTGTGTGTGTGTGTGGAATGGGATGGATGTAGATGCTTGTTGGGGGGGGGGGGGTATACTGAGTGATGTGGCATGGAAAATAAGAGGACTGAGAAGATTCGAGTGGCTAGTTTGTTATTGGTATGAATATTATGAGCATTTAGTTTGTTGATGTTCGATGTATTGCTTTCAGGAGAACAGTACTAGTATCATCTTGAGTAAAGTATGCTCACCCAGAGTGATGATTTGGGAGAAGTATTGCAAGAAACCTAGTAGAAAGTTCAATTAATGAAGAGTATGTCAATGGCCAATGATCTTAATAGAAAGGAAATAACCGTAGAATAAACGTCTAAATATTTATCCCCATTATCAGAGTAGTTTCCGCTGTCCTGGCTAACTAAATAGTCAAACAAACCAGCCAATCCCAGCGCTCAGCGCGCTAAAGAATAAAAGACAACGTCACGTCAAGCTTGGAACCATCTCCAACTCCATCTCCAACGACGCTCTGAACAACCACAACCACACCATCACCGCAATCCAGTAACCAGCCACAGGCCCACTGCCATCGTCTTCTTCTCTCCCTATCTCCTGAAATATCTCCGCCAACCCTCCCGGCCCTAACCCGCCTGCCACACCCCCCCACCCGCCCGCCGGGCCTGGCCTCATCCCATCTCACACATAATACCCGCCTACCTAATGAACCCTCACATCTCCGTGCCCCGGCAACATGCCGGCCCCTCGAACTTTGGCAGCACAGCGCCCTCGCGCCGGGAATCCACGATACGCATGCCCAGGTTTTTTCGGAGGTTGGCATCCCCCCCCCCCCCTTCAACGAGAAGCCCGAGTGGTATGATGGTTTGCTAATGCGATTGTGATTGTGATTGATGATATGGTAGATTGTTTAAATTCCCACAGATGGACTTTGAAATGGCGATATGGGAGATGACGTCGTTGCTGATTGCGCCGAAGAAGGTGTTCAAGTCCATGTATTATCATGTCAGTATCCCACCCCATGCCTACTCGCCGTGTTTTTTATATAGTATAAAGAGCTAACCTCCGCCTCACCCGCTGCAGAAACGTAAATAAGCCCCTGTCAATTAAAGCTCCTGCTTTCTACACATTCCACCATCCATCCCCCAACTAACAACAAATCTAGAAACAAAAAACACCTGGCACCGCCCCGACCCATCCTTCACCTACCTGCTCTCCTTCTTCCTCCTCCTCACCGCCCTCGCATGGGGTCTCGCCTACACCCCTTCCTTCGGCGCCATACTCCGCCTCTCAGTCCTTTTCGTCTTCATCCACTTCATCGGCTCCTCGTTGCTTGTTTCTACATTGGCCTATTTCCTCGTTGGGCGGCTGTTTGGACCCGGCGGGCCGGCGGCGCGGATTAGTGAGTGGCGCGGCGGGAGGGGGGGAACGATACTTGGCGCGGGGCGGACGAGGAGGAGGGGTGCGGCGGGGGGATTGTTTGCGCAGCCGGGGGAGAAGGAGCAGGTGGAGTTTGGGTATTGTTTTGATGTGAGTGTGAACCTATCTATCTATCTATATTTCCCTTGCTTTCTTCTTCTCCCTACTTTGCACCCAATCAATTATATACCCCCAACCAAACTAATTAAAAAAAAAAAAAAAAAAAACCAGGTCTCCAACCGCGCCTTCTTCCCTCTATACCTACACCTCTACGTCCTCCAATTCCTCCTCCTCCCCCTCCTAACCCGCCACTCCTCCACCCCACCCACCTCAAACCCCTCCACCCCCTCCTCGCCCACAACCACGCCCCCCCACCCTTCCAGCTCCGCCCACCCAAGCCCCCTCGCCACCTTCCTCGGAAACACCCTCTACCTCTCCGCTCTAACTTACTACACCTACATCACGTTCCTGGGCTACAACGCGCTGCCCTTCCTGCATCATACGGAGCTGCTGCTGGTGCCGATTGTGCTGTTTGTGGTGTTGTGGGTTGTTAGTTTGGTTGTTGGGTGGGGGGTGGTGGGGCAGGGGATGGTTGTTGAGGGGTTGTTTTGGGGGGTGTAGGGTTGGTATATATATAATGGGATGGGAGATCGGGCTTGGAAGGGAGTGTCTTTGGGAGAAAATAGTGATGGTGGTGGTGATAGAGAATTAGATTGTTTGAGAAGGCGATGAGGATGATATAAACTATGTTGTTTTTTTTTGTTGGTTTTTGATACCTATCTTATCCTATCTACATTATCTATGGGTTTTTATTAGGTACCTACTCTATATTATTCATATATCGTTTTCTGGCTTTTATTTCGTTTTTATTATATGTATGTACATACATACGTTGCAGCGTTGGTTGGTTTGGTAGCGGTGTTTTTGTCTTTTAACGGTTTATACGCTGTGTTTTTCATGATTAGTTGGCCGTGTATTATTTATAAGAAGAAGAAGAAGGAGAAGAGGAAGAAGAAGAACAGCAAAAAAGTAAGTTCTTTAGGGGGTTGAGTAAAGGCAAGCAGATAAGGACGTAAGGCAGTCCATACATCTCCCTATGCACATCGTGGCTGGAGAACACAGAAAGAATATTCAAATTCCTAAAACCGGTTCTTTTCGTTTCATCTTCCCTATGTGTATACGACGATGATGAGGTTTGGAAATGTATTCTGCTCGGGTATGCAATGGATGGATGGATGCCATGTCTGCCTCCACCACCTCCCTACCCCATCAAGAGAAGTTCGAGGGAAAAAAAATCTTCGTTGCTGTTCGTATGTATGTAGTTGCGTAATTCCAAAAGAGAAACGAAATAACCGGAAAAAAGTAAAGACAAAAAAAGAATACCCATGGACGTCATCATAAGTAGGCTCAGGAGCTGTGCGTAAGACCACTATACAGAGGTCAACGCGGGAGCAAACAACTAAACCAAAAACCACAAAATACCAGGGCTCACACCATTGCCAACAACAAACAACAACCTCACTTCCTCGCCGTCTTCTTCTTCGCCGCCGGCCCCATCGCCGCAGCCCTCAACTTCGCCTCTCTCGCCCTCGCCTCCGCCTTCTCCCTATCCCGCTCCTCGCGCTCCTCCTTCTCCGCCTCCTTGCGCGCCTTCTCCGCCTCCCTCTTCTCCCGAATAATCGCCAACCGCGCTAGATCCGCCCGCGCCTCATCCGTCTTCCCCTCCGCATGGAGCTTCATATACCGCTCGCGCGCCTGTTGCGCCTGGATCGCCTCGCGCTCGCGGCGGGAGAGCTGGGACATGTCACCGGTGGCCGATTTGGCCGTGGCGGTGGTGGTGGTGCCATTGGGGCTGCCGGTGGCGGCGCCGGGGAGTGTGGTGGAGGAGGCCTGCGAGCGTGATTTGGCAGTGTGGTTTGGGTTTGCGGGCATGTCGTCGTCGTCGGCTTCGGATTCGTCATCGTCGGAGGGCGGGAGGTCGCCGGGGGCGACTTGTTTCTTTTTCGCGATGGCGGCGTCCTTGCGCGCTTTTGCGGCGGCTTTGCGCTCCTCGCGGGTCATTTCTTGGGCTGGGGCGGTGCTGGTGGTGCTGGGGCGGGATTCTTCTTCGGACTCTTCTTCTGAGGATTCCTCTTCGGAGGATTCTTCTTCCTCGGAGGAGGGGATGGGGTCGTTGGGGTCCTGGGGTGGGTTGTTAGTTGAGGTATGACTGGGGACGGAAAGGGAGAAAGGGGGAGGGGGGGTAGGATGGAGGGGTTGGGGAAGGAGAGAATGAGTTTCTAACGTACCCGCCACATTCCTAGAGGATTTCCATCTTTGTCTAGAGGCTGGAGGTTACGGCTGAAGTGTTTGCCGCCTAGATAGATAGCAGAAATTGTTAGTATTGATTCAGTCTGGGAGTGAATGGCGGGGTAACTCGATGATGCATACCTCCGCGAGTGGGTTTGCTGAATTTTCCTCCGCGTCCACGAGGAGCCATGATGTCTGGAATGTGCGGTAGTCCAAGGAAATGGTCAATAGTAGTGGTATATAGAGCGAGGGTGGGTTGGTTTGTGCAGGCAAAGTCGTGTTTGAGGAGCGAGGGGTAGAGATGCTGCAGCGGCTTGAAGTCACTGCGGGGCGTTGTAGGAGAAATGAGGCGGGCTTGGTGGGTAAAACAGGGAAAAATCAGTAACAGAATATTACCGCCCAGATCAGAAATAGATCTATACCAAGATCACAGCACGAAACAGAGAATAGAATACTCGAGTCCAACAGCAGAAAATGTGAAGTTCCAGCAGAAAAGAAAATGTATGGAGTTGAGTTTGAGCGGAAACACGTGACCTGACACATCATGTGACCTTTTTATTTCGACGACTTCAACTTTTGATATCAACCACCATGCTTTGATATAGTTATTTTTCTCCTTTCTTCTTCTTCTTCTGATAATGTGAGGTCAGGACGCCTTAAGGTCCATGCCAGTCTCATTCCACGAGCTTATGACAAGCCCCGAAGTGGTTCATGGGGATGGTATGGGCATTTGGAACGGAAGAGAGCTGACTAGTAAGTATCCTTTCTTTTGCTCCCGAGATGTGTCCCAATTCATGATTATATGATGAATAATCTTGTTTATTCTATCCCTATCTACCTCATTTATTCATTGGACCCACGCAGACCGGAATGTGGTGGCAGAAATTGGAAATATACTGATCCATAGTAGCATCCATTCAGCCAAGCGGAAACGAGCATGCAAAAAAGAAAAAGAAATGAAATGAAATAGAAGAGGAAATATGTAGATAGGAGAAGGGCTGAAGGCAACATTTCAGTTTGAAGTGCTGGCTAATCCTCATGCGTCAGCTCCTCGACCTAAAAGAAAAACTCGAATATATACATACCCTCACACCCTCACACCCTCGCCTTCCAGACTGGCCCTGTGACTGCAAACCTCACTCCAACTAGGACCGCTGTCCCTACCATCATCGACAAGCCGGCAAACAACTGCGCATATAAATAATCACCGCCCCTTTGTTGGATTAGGGCTCCCGCAATCGGCGATCCCGTCAGCGAAGCGAAACTAACAATACTCAAAATCATCCCAAACCGGACTCCTGTCTTATTTAGGTCTGGGGTCAAACTGCTTACAGTTGCAGGAAACAGCGACTGTAGGCCGCCTGCAAAGAATCCGTACAAACACGCGAATGCGTATAGCTCGTTGACTTTCTTGATCCCGATCCAGCCGAACAATAGGATGCTTGCCACGGCAGTGGAAGGGATTATAGTGTTAAGTGGGCCTGAGAAAACATCTGATACGTAATTCGGAGCAACTCTACCAGCGAAGCCAACTCCGTTCAATATCAGGAGAAGCTCTATGGATTTTTCTCGTGATACACCGATGATGTCCCGGCCATAACTGCTGATATAGAAAAATGCAACATACAGCCCCCAGAAATTGAGGAACATGGCAACTCCGAACAGTGAGTACCTCGGGTCCTTGAACGCGGCCCAGTCGAATAGTGGGCCGCTCTTGCGAGGCGGGATCCGCTGACGAAGGAATATGAAGCAGGGGATCAATGTTGCCAAGCTAAAGAATCCCAAGACACGCATTGTCCAGGGGTACCCGATGCGAGGGAGTAATGTTTGAACGATAGCAGGGAAAATCAACCCTCCAGTGGAACTCCCGCTCGCAGCTAGCGCGATGGCCAGGCCCCTCTTTGATGAGAAGTAGGTGGGTAATAGGGACATCGTTCTATTAGTTTTTGGTTTTGGTCAGTGGATTTCTGAACTGGATGCGTATGAAGGAAGGAAATACTATATATATACTAATACATACGGACAGAATATGAGCCCGCAGCCAATTCCCATGCAAACCCCTTGCGAAAGGAAGAGCTGCCAATACTCTGTGGCTAAGGAGGTCATGAAGATGCCGATCAGAAGGATAATTCCTCCAGAGATCAACAAGGGCTTAAAAAAACCAGCGTCCGTCGCGCGGCCAGAAAACGTTCCGATGAAGAAGAGGAGGAAGATAGTTATACTGCCGACCCAGGCCGCTTCACTTTGTTCTAATCCCAAGCTTTCTGTATAGTGGGATTGCCAGACAGCGTACGCGTTGATATAGCCCCAGGAATTCATGATAATGGCGTGGGATAGCCCCTGAATTAATGTTAGCATTGTACTTCTGTAGATTGATTCCAATATATCTTTTGCGCATGAGGCTATAGTTCAAAGGAGTTGCAGATAGGCGCTAGGCCCAAAAAGGAAAGGGCTGCTCAATTCGACGCTAGTCCCAAAATGGACAGCACGTGATGGAACTTCAATTCTTGCGCCAACATCCATGCATCAAGACGCACATCAAGATGGGCATTAAGAGAGGCATTAGGAGAGGCATCAAGACACGCATCAAGAGATGGATCATGACACGCGTCAAGAGACGCATCGAGACACGCATCTAGACATTTGGTGAGGGACGGTTTCTTGAAGACATGCATCCTGACACTTGATGATGAGAAGATACTGACAGTAAGATGTCTACCAGTACTCAGGAGAGATATTATTCTTATAATAAGTATAATAGAGATAAAGAAGGTACTTACTACTTGTGTCCACGCCTGAATTCCGCCGTCGGGCGGAGGCCCTGGGTCGATTCCTTCGTCCTTTGTCCGGACGAGAGATAGGGTTTTACTCAGCACACCCTCTCTCCCGGCAGAATTTGTTGCCGTTCTGGAAAGGGATAGGTTCCGTGGCTCCTGGTCGATTTCGATTTCCGCGTCATCATCATGGCTGGACGGGATTGATACCGTCCCGTTATTAGTGAATCCCTTTTCAGGGTCCGTGGAGGCATTCCTATCTAGGGGATCGGTTGCCTTCTCCATCTTGTTTTTAACTCTTTCTTTGAGCGAATGTTCGAAAATCTTCCCCTTCGCGATCTCCGTGCGCCAAAACTGTGGGAAAGCCGGTGCGGACTAGATTCCGCTAAATGAAGTCTAGGTCTTGGCTATCAGCGCCAAAAAAATGCTTCGGCGGGAGAGTTGAAGGGCGGTTTTATATCGGAATTTTCACCCTGATGATAGACGGCACCGAAGAAGCGGGTAGCTTGATCTGGTTGATTGCTGGTTTCGTTTTTTTGGAAGGACAATTTATCCGGACCAGATCAACAGGAGGGGGGATCTGTGAAGTCGCAAAGTTAGCCACGTTCTCCAAGCTCCATTGCAATTCATTTCAGGGATGAACGAACTGCCAACTGGTTCAGCGGTTACGCTGTGCTTGAAAGATGCTGACGGGAAATAGTGATACATACCGACTGTTTCTCTGGAACAGGATATATCAGGAGGCAATTGAACAGTCGCAGTCGAGTGACTCACGTTCAGTCAAGTGGAGAATCTCTTGGAAAGTTTTAAGTCCCCCTCTTTATGAATAAGAATGGGAATTGGGAGGATAATATGATATCAAAAATATAGAATGAAGGACGAGATCTTAATATCTATCTTGAACGCCAGTCTAGGTGGATAGAGAGGTATATGCATGCACACTGGCAAGAAGAATAGCCGAAAAAAGTGAAAGCAGACGGCGATATCTTTCTCTATATAATCTTTTATGACCGGCTCCACTCCACAGGGCAGAAGCGGTATTTCAAAGCAAGCAGTTCCAGCCAACAGATGAAAACGATGATCACAAAGCAAAAGAATATGAGAAAACAATTCGTCAAGCGGCAAAGAAAAGAAGGAGAAAAAAAAAGAGGAAATCCTGGCTGTTTTAGTAACACGCCGTCTTTCTCCATTTTCCAAGCTAATGCGGGGGGTTTCTCGAAGTTAGTGGGGTAGCTACTTCGACAGAGTTGCCGAGCATACAATATCGGACCTCTTTTTTTATTTTCTATCTCATTTTTCACCTGGATTTCACCATTGAGCATTCAATCAATTCTGTTCATGAACCGGCCATGGCAAGGATAGGACTTCCCTCCCCACCACCATATGCAGCCAAGGATGCGCGCCCATCTGGATAAGAGGAGCTAGGCCGGCTAGTTTCAAAGAACGCTCACTGCATAGCCGGGTCAATCGGCACGCGTGGCGGGCCGGGGGTTCTTGCGGCCCCTAAAGCACGGTTAGTTCGAATTCGTGCAGAATAATTGGCTGGCCTGAGATCAGCGAGATGAGATGGAATAGTTATCCGACATGACTCTGGTATGGAGGGTGACTCCGTTTCTGTTGCACGCTCGTTTGCGCCGGGGTTTGTTCCACGGGGTTTGACAATGGGGTCTTAATGCTGACTGGAATGGCGGATCAGACTTTGGTTGGATTTTGAATATTTTTATATGGATAGCATTTCTTCATATTTGAGGAACATGCGCAAAACCTCGTGGCGTTTTCACGTGATTAATCTTGTTTTGATGTCAACCAACTCATACCATCTTATTCTTATTCAAAATGGGAATATCGAACATATTGCATGTCAATGGAGCTGTGAATGGTTTGATATTTGTCGATTCCGCCCTTTTTCCGGTTGTCTTTCCAGTTTTATTTCTGCGTCCCGCTCTCCTCCCATTTGCGTGTTGACACCCGCCAACTATTACTAACTACCACCTCTCTCGAGGATCAGATTGAACCACGATAACTACGCCAGGTGAAATGAAATTCCCTTTTTGGTCCCTGTGGGAGATATTGCATAGTACTATGGCAAACATTTTACCAGAGCCTTCAAGTGGAGTCGGGGAGCTCGAGGGAGAAGGAAGAAAACCTAATAAAAAAATATTTCTGGAAGCTATGGGAGTTGAGGACCGGACCGGATAATAATAAGGGGCTATCCGAGTCAGCCATTGGATATGCGGGACACCACCCTGATTATCTCCCTTTACCCTCTCCTCTGAATGGTAAAAACCAAGGAAGCCAGCGCCTCCTCTTCACAATAGCGGCGACAGCATGGAATCCCGACATCTGCCCCGTATCCATATATCGCTTCAGAAACGAGGTTTATGGTTCCAAGAATGGTACTAGTAGTTAAGATATTTTGCATTCTGAATTTGCGCTTGGTTGAAAAGCAATGCGGAAGGATATATATCTGACTCAAAACTATTATAGACATACATCTTCTCGTTCACAACCAATTTGCTAACAGCCAAAAACGAAAGGGAGCAACCAAAATCCTAGCATATCTCTCTCACTCAGCCTTACCCGCCTCCCACGCTTTCATATACAGTGGAATTCGCAATACAAAGCCCGTCCTCTTAGGCGTCCACCCCAACACAGTCTTCGCACGCGACGAATCGATATTGGTCACTGCACTCATTGCTTCAAGGAACGGATTGCCCATATGACCCAAATATTCAATCGGAGCATTGACCCCCATCGCAGCCGTGGATGCTTCCATGATATGCGGCAGCTCCACCGTTTCTGACACCAGATCAAACACAGGCCACGACCCTAGGCCGCCGTGGATGCGATCAACAGCGGCATGATATCCGGCCGCTACGTCGTCGACATGAATGAAGGGGGGACGAGATGTTCGTTCAAATGGTATCTTTATAGAATCGGTTGAACCGGTCTTTTTGGCCTCGGCCACGGGACCCCAGAAGGTGTCTAGCACCCACGAGGAGCGGCCATAGATGGTGCCTGGACGGATGATTGCAACATCCAGCACGTCGCGAGCGGCGAGGATGGATTGTTCCAGCACGGGCCGCCAGGCGACGTTGGCTGAACTGGGCGCCGGCGAAAGAGCGTTGCTGCCGACAGGCGTGAGATCGCTTACTCGTTCGCCCGGATGGGAGCCGTGTACCCAGGTTCCCGAGGTATAGATGTAGCCTAGTTTCGGGCCAACTGCGTTTTCTTTGGCGAGGGCATCGCGGCGGGCGTTTGCAGCAGAGATGACGCCGGCAAGAGTTTCTGAGGCTTTGTCGAGGGTGGATGTTGCCTCGATGACGACGTCGATGGAATTCTTGGAGATGATGTTGCCCAGGGTGGATGTTATGTCGCCTTCCACTGGTATGATTTCATCCTTCAATAGGGAGTTGGCTTTCTCAGGGGAGCGAGCCGTCCCATAGACGGTATAGCCTGAGCGCAGGAGGGAGAGCGCAACAGTGCGCCCGATATAACCGGTGGCTCCCAGAATCAGGATGTTGGGCATGATGAGCTAGGGGATGGGACAATGGGAGGAGGATATAGTTTGGTATTTGTGCTTGGAAAAGGGGTAGATATTTCGCAGATTGAGCAGTGATTGGGATTCGAATACCAAACCACCCATATCGAAGGCAGGAGATATGACCTTTATAATGCTCATACTTTCTCTGAGCATCCTATTCTACCACCATTCTTCTTCCCATTTCATCTTCCGGTGTAATGATTCCATCTCAACGGCACCGACTCGGCCCAACTCATCAGTCCGCTCCATGATATACCAAGGTACTTGCTCGGAGAGAAAGATGTAAGCGAAAACGAGAACGCCGGCGGTCAAACATTAGGCATACTACTATTGCGTATGAGAAATTTGGTAATCCGCAAGCCATTTGAAAGGAATGTCCGGTCAAACATTAGGCATACTACTATTGCGTATGAGGAATTTGGTAATCCGTAAGTCGTTTGAAAGGAATGTCCGGTAACTCCGTCGGAGAAGACCATCCTTGCCTCGGACTCCGGTGACGGAGCGAGGGGTTCGTATTCGCATGATAATTGATATTGCAAGTACCGTAATGTAACTCTCAATGATAACTTCTACCTGCGGTTACTTTGCGCTACGTATCTCCTTGCTTCTGGGTTCCCCATATTATCGTTCTGGTGTTAAATTGTGGAGAGATCTTCAAAGCAAAACGTCAGGGCTTGGATATAACTAGTTAAATAATTAAATACTAAAATGAACAGGAGTTATGATGCTTCAATGCTTTATAATCGGCTTTAGATAACTGCAGTGAGGAAAATAGGCAACCGCCACACCAAGATATACTGTGGCATAAAAAGGGTATCATCATGATTTATAAACATCAATAACATTGGGCGAGTGTAGGATTTTGATCCTTGCATAGTTAACTATTAGATGAGAGGATGAATGAGTAGCTGGCAAATACTACAAACCCTTAAAATATCAGGTTTGCCTAGTATATTTCAGCATCTAGATGGTCAGATGTTCATCGGAACAGAATAAACTTCGAACTATCCATAACCCACGCCCTACAATCAACATCAACCAACATGAAAACAGCCGACTACAACATCTCATTCCCCTCCCTCCATCAAGTAATCACATAAACCACATCCAAGAATAAAAAAACAAATCCCAAAAGAACTCAAACTCATGGATGCCCCAACCAACCACCCTGCCACCCCCCCATCACCCTCCCGGCACCAACTCCCCCTCACAATCCGCCCCGTCCGCAGCACAACAGATCTGGCCACAACCATCTCCCTCTTCAAAACCTACACAAACGCCCTAGGAATCGACCTCTCCTATCAAGACTTCGACACCGAACTCGCTTGCATGCCAGGTATGAGAAATCCAACTAGAGCCAAAAAGGATCAATCCTTAGAGGCAAGGATGGTTCTAAGTTGTTTTATACCAGGCGCCTACGCCCCCCCATATGGGGAACTGCTTCTAGCAGTTCGAAAGCGAGACACGCCGCATAGTAATGACAATGACAATGACAACGACAACGACAAAGACGAAGAAGTGTTAGGCTGCATCGCGCTTCGTCCGCTATATCTTACCCCCAACCCCACCTCTACCTTAACGTCTACCTCTACACCCACCCCTCCATCCACCTCTACCTCTATATCATCCCAAACCCCTACCCCACCACCAACCACCCACTCAGAACTCAAACGTCTTTACGTAACGCCCCCAGCGCGCGGGCTAGGAGTCGGCGGGGCGCTGGTGAATGCGATGCTTACGGTTACGCGGGAAAAGGGGTACGGCGAGGTATATCTGGATACCCTGAAAAGTATGAGGGCGGCTGTTGGGCTATATAGGGGGATGGGGTTTGAAGAGATTGAGAAGTATTATGAGGGGGCGAGGGAGGGGACGGTGTTTTTGAGGTTGAGGCTTTGAGGGTTGGGAGGGGGGTGCGGGTATGAATGGTGATTGGGATGGACCACTTTAGTTTAGGGATTATGGGGGTTGTGGTTAGATGATTGATTGATTGGTATATATTCTTAGGTTGATACCTAGAGGTGTGAAGGAAGATACTTCGCGCCTTGTGGATTGGAGTGATTGGATCAGTTAATAGCCTATAATATTCATTTCAAAATTGCAAGACGGTTGCAAGACGGGGATTTATATACATGACGCAGTGTGTGATGGTCACACTTAATTAAGCAAGGTGCTTTTGAGTTAAGGACAGGGGCGGGGATTGGAAATCTGTAGGTAGAGGACATGATGTACCTAAGATCGTGTAGTCGTCATAATGGGGATAAAGTGGACATGCGGATAGCATGCGACCCCAAACATGTGGGACATTAAGGGGGTTCACAACGAGTATCGAGGAACACTAGCATGCAGATATATACAATCCTGTGGGCCATTTAACATGTTCCAATCAATTCATGGTGATAGATGTCTGTGCATGACGCCCAGAATCCTCAGAAGAACATAGCTATTCCAGATTTCCTACCAGCTGCATGACACGTTATCTCTTGTTATTGTCACCTAGTAGGTCGTCGACGCTGGCTTTACTATTCAATAAAGCGATTGAAGCGATGACATCTGATGGCTCTAATAGATGCCAGCTCGCAAGGGTTTGTTTCGAGCTCGCGCCGACGGTGACAGAGAAGACTTTTTCTTGGGGCAGATTGCTGTTTAGCAGAGCACGGAACATATCTGTGTATGGGACAGGATTGTGTTAGCATAGTATTCTAGGAGACATCGATTCGGGAAAAATCGACATTGTCACGACCAAATCGGATAGTGGATATACGGACCTTCATCAGTGAAATCATCCCCTAGACATAGAATAAAGTCCGGATCTTGCCCAAGTTTATACCTAAACTCGTCCACTAGCCGAGTAGCAATGGAACCTTTGTTCACAAACGTCGGGCGGACTTCTAGATTTGCCTTTCCAGACATGACCTCGACGGGCCAATTCTTTGCAACTGTGTTTTCAAGATGCTTCTTACACTCCTTTGCTTGAAAAGCGCCATACTCCGGGTCGGCTCGACGATAATGCCATGTCAACGCGACCTTTTTCCGCTCAATGAAGGACCCCTGGGTGCGCTCAGTATAATGTTGGAAGATATTAAAAACCTCCTCCTGCCAACCCATGTCGGACTTTTCGGTTAAATTTTCCCAATCGTCACTGCGTGGTTGACGTATAAAACATCCATGCTCGGCACTCAAACCGAGTTCGGAGATGTGGCCCATCCACTCGTCTAGAAACGCCTGGTCGCGGCCGCTAATGATCCATACGTGATTTTTGCGGTCTGCCGCAAGACTTTTGATTGTACGGAGTACTCGATCAGATGGGATGGCGGCTTGAGGGTCCTTGACAATGGGCGTGAGGGTGCCATCGTAGTCAAACATGAACAGACGTCGCTTTGCATTTCGATACTGTGAAAGTAATTTAACTTTGTCAAGGGCAGGAGTTGCGATCGATTGGTCGAAAGAAGAAAGGTTGGTTAATAAGCGTTTAAGATATTGGTCAGACCATGTGTGAACTGTGTGCGTTGTAACATGTTTATAGAGACTATTGTGCTGTTCTTCCTTTTGTTGTGGTGTCATTGTCAAAGCCTGATTGATGGCATCAGCCACGCCACCCAAATCCCAGGGGTTGATGTGAATTGCTTCCTTCAAGCTCCCGGCCGTCCCGGAGAATTCGGAGAGAATAAGGGGACCGTGATTCTCATGTTGACAAACAACATATTCGAGACCGGTTGTGTTCATGCCATCGCGAACACTGGTAATCAATCCAACATCTGCTATCCGCAAAAACGCAAAATATTGTTGCGGGGAGAGGTACTGAGAATGATGTTGCACCGGTAGGAAATCTAGGGAGCCGTATCTGCCATTGATCGTGGAGACAAGATGCGACATTTGACTGGAGAGTTTCGCCTCGGATTCTTCCTTATCCTCCTCCAGGCTTGTCGGACTTGTCACCTGGATCAAAACGACCTTTTCTTGCCACTGAGGATACCGTTCAAGAAAGGTTTCGAAAGCCATCATCTTTTGAGTCACTCCACGGACCGAGTCTAATCTGTCGCGTCCGATAATAATTTTCTTCCCGTTGTATTCTTTCCTGATCCGGTTAACGAGTTTTTCAATGCCTGGATCCCCATAAGCCATCCTACGGACAGCAGCAACATCAATTCCAATAGGGAAAACATCTACCGCAACATGTGCCCCATAAGCATCGATGCCCGCAGAATTTGAATCGAACCCCAGAATCCGCTTGCAGCAGGATGAAAAATGGCGAGAATAGGAGAATGTCTGGAAGCCTAGCATATTTGCTCCCAAAACACCGGTTAGAATATCCTTTCTTTTAGAGACGCATCGTACGAATTCGCTGCTTGGGAATGGTGTGTGAAGGTAGAAGCCGATGTATATGTTCGGAACTTTTTGGCGCAAGATGCTTGGAAGTAGAAATAGATGGTAGTCATGGATCCAAATAATATCGCCGGGTGTGTATGTCTCCAGGATCCGCTCAGCAAACAATTTGTTTAGCTGCACATAGTCTGTCCACCATTGGCGTTCGGACCAGCCATCCCTCGGACCATGTTGTTTGTAATGGAGAACGGGATATAGTACGCGCTCAGCGTAACGTCTCCATCTCCTCTGATCCGTAAGACATAGCTTTTCGCCCGACGATAAGGGTTCGTCGCTTAACCATATGGGAAGGACTTTCCCATACTTAGTCATATGTAGTTGGTTCTGAAGCCGAGTTCGATCTTCCTCTGTCACAAACCTGTCTGGCGGGGGAGGCTGGGGTTTCTGGGAAGGGTCGACTGGTATCGGGGCGGATGATTTGTTCAGAGGCCCTGGGCTGGACACAGCAGGCACTGATTGGCCTGGAGGATAGTTTGGCGTAGTGCGCATCGCTGAGGGAAACTTCTCGGCCCGATCAATCTCACCGGTCCAGCCTACCAATGTGTGATCCCATGGCGCGTGTGAAGAAGCAAGGTAGGAGAATGAATCAAACAGGGCAGAACTTCCCGATCTGTTTTTGAGCTCCTATATCAAATTATAAGCTCGGATCCCGAAAGGAGGAAATGGCAAATGAATGGGAGGGTCATACCCAATCCTGGCCGGGACGGAATGTAAGCTTGTAGGGGATGCAAAATGCTGCGCTGATGATCCTCCCTGTCAAACGCAGGCCCGGATGCCCCGCTCGGGGTTCACTTAGCGAAACCGGAGGGGTTGTCGCATCCATGAGACTCAGACGGCGTAGAAGGTCTGCACCAGATTTTGCTCCCCTAGCAGCCTCTGCGGGACTCTCTGGAGATTTAGCTCGGGTTCCACTCATTCCAGACATTGCCAATGGGACGGAATTGGTGTCGTCCCCTCCAGTGTTTGTGCTACAAGGGCCTATGGAAGAATCCGGTTTCCCATTCGTCGATGTCGTCCCATGCTCAGTTTGTTTGTCAATTGAAGAGGAGGGTTCGCGGAGAGGTGCCTCCGGAGAGGGCAAGGCGTCTCGAGACGTCATGGAAACAGATTTCGAGAGCAAGACGTCAGTAGTAGGGTTGGGCTATCTAACTTGAAATACCAAGACGAGTCAGCCAAAATACCCCGCGCGACACGGAAAAACCTCCGCCCAAACGACACTGCAAGGACAACGTACAATGGATACTTGGAATGCAGTAGATCACAGCGCAGGAAGCAGGCAGACCAGGAACCAGGAGGTACAGAGGTCGAGACCGTCGATATCTCGGCAGGGATTGGGTTTCGTTTTATACCAGACTCCAAAAACCGGGAAAGTATTGTGGCGAGCGGGGTGGGGAAGGGAACCGGCATCAACAGGCCAAGGTCATAGCGAAGCCAGTATCCTCAGAGTCCAGCAGCGGCGCTGGATGAATTACAGATCAGAAGCAAAAGTGAAGCCGGCCATGGGTTGAGTCGAGCTTAGTTGACGACCTCGACCTCGACTGACATGGTCGGAGAATTGCTTTTCCGGCACTGACGTCACCTAATTACAAGCAGCCTTCAAGTTCTCTATCCAACATGCTAGAGTCAACTACCTAAGGGTTGGTTCTATGAGGCTCCTATGATAGTGGGCAGCAGCCGGGTTTGCGAATAGTCTTGCAAAGAAGCCATCCAAAGATCTTCAGTTTCAACCAACACAGCTGATTTTGACACAGAGCCTGCCCGTACTTTGAATTACTCCTGTTGGGCAGCAATTTTCGGCAGCCACTTTACCCCTTAGCCCATTGACAGCAGTTTCAGCGGTCATTTTCTTGGGTATTTGCTAAGCAGAAGGCCTGGCATTGATAAGTATATCATCCTTTTGAGAGATACTAGTAGCAGCAGTCTACACCTCAACATCTCTGTCGGCAGCAGTTTCAGTGGTCATTTTACGCCTCAAGTCCTCACATGGGACAGCAGTTTTCAACGTTATCTCAGTTATTTTCTTGAATCTCTGTTGGTAGCAGGCCTGGCATTGATAAACCAATCAATCCCCCCTGTTGGACAGCAGTTTTCAACGGTATCTTCTCTCGTTTTCATGACGTGCAAAGGCACGTTCAAATGGCATTCAAAAACGGTGGAAAGAACAGGCGTTTTGTATGGCAATTTTCATTTGATTTTCGTGTTCATTCAGAAAAGGAGAAAGATAATAGCGCGATGGGATCATAGTGGACTTTGTATGCAGTTTTCTAGCTGACAGGGGAGCTGACAATATTGTCAGCTCCCTAGCTATCCTAATACAACCAACCTTCTCCCTCCAACATGAATTTTCAATTTCATTAATAAAAAAGGAGAAAAAGAAAAACAGAAACCCGGACACACAGTCACACAGACACAGCCACACACAGACAGAGAGATGCAGCCACAGATGCAGATGAAGAAACACACAAACAACATCCACCTGTCCACCCACGGAAAGACAGAGACAGACAGCTAGAGAGAAAGACACAGAGCCACACAGGCACACAGAAGAGAGCTAAGACATCATCTGAACATCAGGTTTGGTAGAACTTTCTAATAGCCAGTTAGTTTCACTTTATTTATCTTATAATTGCTGGGGACAATTACTTATACAGTACATACCTGAGACAAGGGTAATAGCCTCTAAGGCTTCAGATGGTGAGGAAGGACCTGGCAGAGATGGAAGAGCAGGAGAAGGAGGTAGTGAAGTTGGAGGAGGAGGAGCAGGAGAGGCCAGAGCGGCAGAGGAGGTGGATGTGGCCTTTCCTAGAATAATTGCAACACTTTCTATCGGCAGTAGAACTGATGGATCAAGAGATGGGTTGGTTTGGGCAAATAAACAATAATTAATAGTCCAGTGAGAATCCCGAAGGACTTTATAGGCATTTACACTGCCTTGATTGGATCTTCATCCAGAGGATTCTGTTGCTCCCGATGGGCAAGTATGCAATAGACACCACCACATTCCTTCGGTATCTTGGGCATGTGCCGAGCGAGGTACTCGGTACCTCCAATCTTCTTAGCCCCAAATAGGACCTGAACTTCATCAGGTACACTGTTGATAACTGCTTTAACAAGGAACTCCTTTTTATAGTTCTTATCAAGATCACTGAATGATTGGGCATTCTCAGGATCATATGCTGCACTGATCCCAATGTTGAAGAGAACATCAATAATATCCATGACGCGTTTGCTGAACCGTTTTCGATTCGCCTCTATAGGATATATTAATAGAAAATCCCAATGACATACTATGAAAGAATAACTTACCTTTTTCATCGCTGTCTAGAGGAATGGGGGCAGTCGGCTCAGCTTCCGCGTCGTCTGTTTCCAAGACATCGTCACCTTCCTCGATATCTTCGGGATCGAGAGACAATTCGTTCTCGATCATCTCAAGAGGCACGCCCCCATCCTCCTGGTCGACATCCTCCTCGTCATCCTCATCCTCGTCGGGGATGAAGTCGGAGGCATCATCCTCATCGTAGACATCGTCCGGGGTCTCCTCCTCGGACTCAGCCGCGTTGTCGGCCTCCTCTTTCGCCGCTTCACGAGCCTGTGCTTCTGGGTCAGCAACATTTTCAACGACACCGCCGGCAATGTCATCAAGAGAAAGCAACGAGGGGGCAGCCACATCCTCAACAGAGTTGGCAAATGATGTGTCCTGGGCAATGAGGCTCAGGTTCATTGACTGGCTAGCAATGCTATTCATAGTTGTATCAGCGGGAAGGGGTAGGGACGCGTAGCTTACACGGCGTTGTTCCTCAGCCGTTACGGCTGGGGAGAGATCAGATCCCATCGCGATCAGGGGTCTCCACTCGTTTGAAGAAGGAGGAAACCGATAGCTGCCGTAATCTAAGGGCCGGGTTATCCTGCCCGTGCAGGATCTCACGTCTCGCCCGCTTCGACGCGGGTTGCTCACGGCTCGAGCGGGCCACAGCTCTCTTACCAAAAGCCATTTCTAATTTTTAAAAAAAAGGGGGGGGGGAGAAGAAGTAGAAGTGAAGTAATAGTGAAAGAAAAAAAGAATTGTGGAATGGTGTATGTAGTTGTTGTTTATTTCTCACAATCTGTTGATAAAGGAGAGAGGGGGAGGTTGGGTGTTGATGTTGATGACGTCAGCGGCAGTTGGGAGAAGCGCGATCCGGGCCACTGCCAACAGCCAATCAAGAATAACCAAGCACGTGATATAAAATTTCAGCCTCCAGCGCTGAATTCTCTTACTTGTGGTTCTGGGGCATCAGTTCGGCGTTAACAATAACCGCGATAACGGCCTCCAGATTCGTGGATGATTTCTACGACTCTTGCAGCTCCATCTAGAGCTATATGCGCCCGATGCTTCATCTTACGCGCCCGTCGACAGTACCATGATGCTCCCTCTGGTCGCTGGCGGCCACGGAACGAACCCAAGGTCGTGCCTGATTCCCTGAGCGAAACCCTTCGAACCCATCAAGACGCAAACCGTCCATCTCTTATACGCAAGATACCCGTTCCGGAGAACCCCCATTCCGGAATTTTTCGACCGAAATGGGACGATCATCCTACCAACAAAGATACCTCCTATAAACCCCCACTATCGAAACCTGAGCTTCACAAAAGTTGGGACAATGATAGAAGCCTTGCCAGTTCCGAGCGGACTTCAACCCTCCAAAGCGAGAAAGAAGGTTGCTATCCACACCTCTCGTGGACAACCGATTCGATCTATCAGCCCTCGACCGGATTCATTTGGCTGGATCACATCCAAGGATCAGCGATTGATGGAATTTCACGCCTGGATGAAGAGATTAAAGCATATGAAACATATATGGTGCCGAATGCCCAAGAAAGAGATGTCGTCTCAAAAATTCACAATGATATAACGCGAATTTTACGGGGCGGGACAGTTGACTCGCCCATACTCATAGGCTCTAGGCGCACAGGAATGGCTGTTCCGCATTCATCAATCGACTTCCTAATTCCGATCCCTGACCCGCACAGAGTTGACGGTTGCCGTGGACCAAGTCCCACCAGACCAAAAATGGTCCTCGTCCATCGGGAACACCTACGGCTTATTGACGCAAAACTTAGAGCATCCCATATATTTTCAAAGATTCTTCCAAGACGAGAGGAGGATCGGATCCTAACTGCTATCCACGGCAAAACTGGTTTGCAGTTGTCGTTTCGTTGCGCTACAGACCTACCTGCTTCCCTAGATCTCATTTCCTACTACAATGCTGAATTTCCGAGTCTTCGTCCATTGTATCTGACGCTGCGTATGGTTCTTGAAACGCGAGGTATCCTGGGTCGCAGTACTGGCACTGTGGATTCGTACGGCCTGATGATGATGATTGTCGCCGCGCTCAAAATCCAGGAGGGCAAGTACCATCGCCAAAGCATAGGCCAACAACTCCTCCATGTCCTCGAATTCTACTTGCAAACGGATTTTACAAAGTACGGCATTTCCATCGAGCCACCTAGTCTCTTCCAAAAAACTATGAAGGGGAAGAAGGGCAGGGACCTTACTGATGGAGATGCACCATATTTAAGAGGCCAGCGTAGCATCAGCAAACGCACCGCACTACTACCGCACCGGAATATGCTCTGCCTCCAGGACCCAGCTGATTTCATGCACGACCTCGGAACAGATTCTGTGCGTATGTCGGACATGCAACACTTGTTTCAAGAAGTGTATGATGATATCAATTCCCGGATCCGAAAATGGGACGGCGACTGCACGGTGGGTGACATGGGCGACGCGTCGTCTCGAGTCGAGCGTAGCTGTCAGGATATGCAGAGCAACAGTATGCTCGCGCTTGCGGTGGGAGCGAATTATGAGGACATGGAACGATTCAGGGATATGATCCTACTCGCTGCTAAAGACGATACGGTACCCGTCTCAAGAAATGCAGCAGGATGCCCACCATGAACGACGATTAGTAAGCACAGACATGGGAAATTGGCGTTCGGGGCACACTGGGCGGAATCGTCTACCCGCCTAGGAGGCTTTCTTTCATGATATTTCACCGTGTATTACTGACTTTTGATCAACTTCAATTCATCCTTTTCTGCCTTTTATACTTTTTCATAAATACTTTTGTTTGGATTTATTTCCATATTTCTCGTCGTTGCATCAAACTTAACTAACACAACAGCACAAACTATGTCAACTGGATTGGTAAGTACCATGCGCCAAAACAATATCGAATTCCTTGAAGCTAGGAAATAGTTGATTTCCCATCGCATATCCATGAACGCGGTGACAATGAACCACATCGCTTATCTTACTCGGCTGACCGTGCATCGCCATTCCTCCCCGACAAACCCAGGCCCCCTATTCCTTGCTTTGAATTTCATGGAATCGCCGGCAATTCAATATCTCCTGGGCGCTTCAACACCCGAACATCCTTATAAATCTCCGCAGCAATCTGATGATCCACCACCCACTGCCTAATCTCATGAAAATTCTTACACTTGTGGTTCGTATGAAAATCTACAAACGGTGCATCAATATCCTTGATCCAATACTGTCCAAACACACCCAGGTCCGGCTGGCACATTATCACCTGCCGCAAGATATCGATGCAGTGGTTCACGTGCGTTTTGACGATGGGTGGCGCGTTGGCGAAGGGCCCCATGGCCTTTGCGAGATAGTAGTCATAGTTCCAATGCGTGGCTTGGCGGAGGAGATCGACGCAGTGGAGGTGGTGCTCAAATTCGAAGAGGACCGGGTGTCCGCCGCCGTCTGAAATGCGGAGTTTGGCGTGCCCTGGGGTGAGTCCGTATTTGGTTGCGAGGGCTTCAGGGACTATATAGTGGCGGTCTGGTGGTCGGGAATGGGTAAGTGTGGAACTCGGCTAGTGGACTTTGCAACATGCGTTTTACATACTCTGCACTCCCAATTGCATCCATGCCTCGTCTACCTCGTCACCCGCATCCTGTGTGTACCTGCTCGCGTTCAAGAACTTCCCGTCGAATTGTCTCGTTTGGTAGGTGATTTTCATGTCTTCCATAATCGGTGATGCTAAAACATTTGCTCTTTAGTTTTTCCATCATTTTAAACACCAAGGGCGGGGGAAATGGGAGGAAGAGGGGGAAATATCATACGACCCCTGGAAGTATACAGCGAGCAGACATCATTCAGATCAGCTGGCTTCCGCAGCTGTATCAGAACGATGACGTTCACCAGAAGGGACAATCCGAAGAAGAACAGAAATGCATAATGCAGCCATTGTCGTCGTCGCTTGGGGAGTGGTGGTGGTACCGAGAGCGATTCGGAGATTAAAGACTCGGCTTCCTCCTCGTCATGGGATTCCTTTGAGCTTGAGGGACGTGCTTCCTTCATCTCTGTGTATTTGTATTCCTTTGAAGACATCTTGCAGTGGAACGTGGAAGGGAAAGGGGGGGTGCAGCGATTTCAATTGCCACCTGTTGATGCGGAGTGGCTATGATGAATCTTCTTTATGGCAGTATTAAAATACGGAAACGACGGACGAAGAAATGGACGAAGAAATGGACGAAGGACAGTTGGGGCGGCCGCATTCGAAATGACTCAAGCCAAGTTCTGGAGAATCCGGATGGCGGGATATCTCTCCTCCATGTCCGAACCGGCGGATCAAGGGGAATTCATATTTATCCCAACATGATTCCTTGGGAAGCATGGATAACGGAGCTAAAGTTTGCTCCTATATAGGCAGCATTCTGTTTTGTTTCCCGTTTTCCCCGAACGCAGTGGGGACCTATCCTGCACGTACCCCGCGTTCTTACCAGTTCCAGCGACATCAGCATGAAGACCCCGCTATGATAAAGATGGCTGATTTGCGGTGTTACTGAATCGGTGTATATTTTAGCCGGCACTTCAGCTATCCACGTCATGTTTTATTCTGATACGCCTATACAGCAGGAGAGGGAGCACGAATCGGATTACCACCTACACAAGAAGGAAGAATACGCCTACCATCCTTGCTTACTTCGAAGATGAATTCAGCCGGACCCCCGAGGACTAACCACCCCCATGGCAGGATCAAACTGAGGGCAGGGACTAAGTGCCATCCCGCTGGTTCAAATCGGACCAGTATCAGATATATGTCTATATAAAGTCCCACAGGAGTCCTATCCGCCGGTCGTATCTGGTCTCGTCAAGTCATTCAGAACGAAAACGCAAGCACCACTTGACTTCCCAAACCATACCCATTATCAAATCCCTCTCAAAAGCAACCACCAACAAATCACCCACCATGAAGGCTTCTCAGCTCCTTTCCATCCTCGGGATGATTAGCATGGCTGCTGCTGCTCCGGTATATATATATCTTCCTCTGCTTTTATCCCATAGATAGATATACACTATACTAACATAACTAGGTGATCGCGGAAGGAAAAAGAGACGACGAAGGAGCTCATCTTTCGATGAAAAAGCGAGATGGCGCGGACGTTGCCGAGACTGCCGTTTACTGGACGTACGGCAAGGATGCCCGTGTAAAGAGGGA
>JANTQH010000049.1:0-195696 GCA_032988465.1 Onygenales sp. PD_10 | reverse complement strand
GGGGCTGATGTTGCCGAGACCGCCGTTTACTGGACGTACGGCAAGGATGATGAGGGTGCCCCTGTGAAGAAACTCATGGTCAAGAGGGATGGGGCGGATGTTGCTGCAACGGCTGTTTACTGGGAATATAACGGCGGCGGGCCCAAGAAGGAGTAGATTGCTGGAATGTGGGGGGAGCATTCAACCGGTTGGATTGGCCGTGATCATTTCTGCTGTTAGTCACTTCAATACGGGAATGCTGTGGCCCCTATTTCGTCTGATGCTTATGGAATTGCTTGTTCATCCCACCCATCAAGCAAGGTGAGAGCGGGGTGGGTGTGAATGCTAGCTTATGAGATTGCTATATGTCTGTTTCTTTTTGTCATGGATGCAACCACAGAGAACTGGAGATCAACTGAGGTGACGTAGCTAGTTCAATGCCAATGCCTTTGACAAGTTCTGAAAATCGAATTTTAGCCTTGCTCTTGTATGTGGTGGATATAAAGTAAGCAAAGAAATTCAGGGTTGGGTTTGTCCGTAACTCGTCCATAGATCAGCAGTTTAGACTTCTGGCTCCAGCCCATCACCGGCTGACGCTAACAGCAGCCCGGACGACTTAATCCGTGCGTCGCATCGATACCTATTGTGCCTCTTTAATTTATTTATCCCCTGCTTTCTTTTCGACGCATCAATCTCGTCCGCGGTCATTTACTCTAGTCTACTTGATATCTTGGGCTGCATAGTTACAATCTGTATTCAGGGAAAGGGAAAGCGTATTCGGTTCACAGCAGCCTGGACTGACAAATAACTATACGCGCGTATTGCGTATCGAGATTCCCGGTAGATTCGTGCCTACTTAAGTTATTTATCCCATGAAACTAACCGGACGACTGCCGATGCATCGGTTTCCATGGTCCGCGAACACTTCTCCCTGCTATCTCGGACTACATACGGAGTACAAAAGACCAAACAAACAGGGCTGATCTCCGTGCGGGAAACAAAACCCAGACTTGGCTGTTAATTGGCGGGGTTGAAAGGGCCCCTGGACATTAGGAAGAATTCTGATTCCTTTGAGGGATCTTGTTGGTTTCGCTGATAATCCGTTCGATTCCGTCGGAATTGGTAATTTAGTAAATGTATGACGTGGTTTCAGTTATTAGTCTATATGTATGTATGTACATGTACATACATGCATTTTTAGACAGTCTGGGGTAAAATCGGAAGCATTTATCTAACCTCAAACTGTCTAAGTATGTAATCGGAAGGATGTATTTATCCGCGATGTTAAAAAAAGGTTTTCAAAATAGTGCCTATCTACTCCGGGCTCTGTAGTTCAATAACTAATAACGACTAGCTAACTACTCCGTAGTTATGGCTCACGGATAAATTTACTAGCTCCCGGAATTCGGAACTCTGGTCGGCCGATCTCGAGAATGTTGGATCTTCAGGATATGCGTAATTAAGCTTAGCTTGTCGGGAACTCTCTATCGATATGCCGAGTGTGAACATACTAGGAACATAGTCTCCTTTTTACTGGAATGGCAAAAGCCCGTTGCTTATTTATCTATACCAATAAGCTGTCCAAATCATACATGCTGGTGGGACAGCTGCCGCCCCCCCTATTGCTCTGAGTGAAGCGTATATGCCTGGGAGCAGGGAAAGAAGAGATAATTAAAAATTATTAGGGAAGTATCTTTTCATAGCCTCTTTAGACATTATCATTGCTACTAGGTATCCAACTAATCTGCTCACACATCTAGTCCTGAATGTTTGTTTGCGCTAGGGCTCGACCCCGCCTTCCGTCTAAAGGAGGAGGGGTAGATAGCTCTTGGCTGGATTAATGCAAGCAGGCAATGTATTCTCCGACAGTACCGGCGGAGTTTATTTTGACCTGCACTCCCCTGTATATGAGATCCATAATGATGACGCCATACGAGTACAAGGCCCGCTAAAAAAGAAATTTGAGACCTTGCGGGATTCGAAACCTTGCCAGCAGGATTTTCAGTTCTCGAAACTAGGGGCCAGGGAATAAATGTCACCATCGTTGTCTCAAGCTACCCAATATACCCAACTAGTGCATTGCAGATGCATGCAACCATGGGCCATTTATTGCATTAACTCCCAATTTAGTATAGTGTGAGAGAAGGGACTACTAGTAGTCTTAATGACGGAGAAAACTACTCTTCGGAGTATTTCATCTGCCGATGCATCCCAGCTGGCAGAACTGGAGTCTGGAATGCTGCACCGACATCCTGATTTCAAAACCACTTTGCATGTCGACGAACTCACTTTTCCCGGCAAGCTAGGAGTTTTTGTCCGTTGATTCAGATATATATGAAGATATACTCATAACCGTTTTACATAGGCTAAGCTAGAGAGATTTTACCCAATGAAGGGAATAGTCGGTGAAATGTTTCTCTAATAGGCGTATAAGTCTTATGGGATAAATTGAAACGTTTAACAAATTTTTACCCCTCATTCAGTAGCTAGCTAGACAATTTAGGAAATATTCGCCATACCCAGGCGGTGAAGGCATGGCGTATCAAATACTTCAAGCTATTTTTACCTATATAACCGATGCAGCCAAGAAAAACACATTCTGATCTTAGACTACTATTAGTTACTTTCAGATTCTGATGTAACCAAGCTTTTCTAAGGGGTTAAATAAGCTACTGCCACCCCGCTCTCTTAAAATCCTACAGGCAAACATCAAACTTTAATAAAACGCCCTTTTTTATTTTGCTATCTGCTCGGACTGATTTTTGACGGACACTGTACATTATCAAAAATAATGGGCTTAGGCATGGCTTAAGAATAAAGGCAACAGTACTATGCCACGGTCATTGAAACTCGAAGTCAACTGGCACTGGGCGTCGCGTTGGGAAGACGGCGATGTAAGCCACCTTTTTTTTGCACGAAAAAGCGACAATTACTTTTCTGTGTATGATTCACTTTATTTTAATAAAATACCCACCAACATACAGGCTCCGGAATTTCTTTCTCATTTTCTCCAGACACAACAACCACCCGTGGACGAAAACACAGAACATCACGTGGTTCTGTGACGACAGCGGCTCAGGCCGAGTTGTCGTCTATTTATAGCTTTGTGGGTCGGGTCCCGACCATAACCTTAAATCGACCCACCGCCTACAACTCCACCATATTGTCTCCGTAGTGAACGATGAATGAAACCCATTGACCCCAGCTGGCATTTAGGTAAAATCCATTAGCAAAAAAGAAAGATTATAGCATTTAATTTTATATCTGAGATGGAAGAAAAGTCAGCATGACCAACCCTGCCGGTCCCAACCCAAGAGGCCAGCAATCATATTATCACCAACCAACAGAAACTCTCCCAGCTGGGAGTGCCGTGTCTCAAGAAATAAGATTCCTCCTCAACCAAAACTGACACCGCTCATAGTCACCTCTCCGATTTTACTGCTATCTAAAAGGAGTTTCCTAACCCCCTCGGTTCTCAAATGCCTTCTCCTATGATATATCCTCGCACATTCTACAATGTAATCAGGTAATCTCCATCTTGGCTGGAGTGCTGGATATATACGCTCCCTCCCCTGATAGATGGCTGGGAGGAACTGATTCCTGTATTCCGTGCCCACCCTCTAGCGGTCAATGGAGGTAAAGGCAAGTGGGGAGTTGGGTGCGCTGGTGTAGTGGCTGGGCGAGAAATGGGGGCGTTCATGAAGAAGAGGGTAAATCCATAAATGTTTGATTGTTTGATTTTGGAACTATCCCTCCATATTGAGTGGAGAGCTAGCAATGACCGGTAAAAACGAGATAGGCCAAAATTGGAAAAATACATGTAGAAACAGTTATATCGAAGCTTAACAACAGGGGATGTCTAATTTAAATACATAATATACAAGTGAAACCACATCCTACCTCACATAAAACCCCTTCCCTCCACTCCATCCCACCCAAAACCAACCATCACTTAAACCCCCTCCCATCCAACCACTCCGCCAACCACTTCCTCTCCACCTTCTCCGCCTTCTCCACCCCCAAGCCAATCGAAACATCCACACCCCCCCTCTCCTCCACCGCAACCCTAACCTCCTCCGCACTCATCTCCTCAACCCCACCCCCCCTAACAATCAAATAATCATCAACCTCCAAATACCTCATCCACCTCCTCAACCTAGGCCTATAAACCTGATTAACAACCTCCTCCCTCAAAAACCCCGGCAACGACACCCTCAACTCATGCCGCCCCAGGCCAAACACCGCACAAGCCCTCAACACCCCACTAGCCCTCGCCTTATTAACAATCGCATTGATATCAAACTTATTCGGGATCGAGCGCGCGTTTATCAGCATGTCCAGATTCGCAATCGCCGCCGCCGTCTTGCCAACAGCCTTGCTGTTGTTGTAGTTGTTGTTATCCAGCTCGGCGGCCCGCACGGCTCTCTCCTTGGCTTCGATGCGCTTGATGCGCTCCTTCTCTACCTGCCGCGGCACCCGGCAGGTCAGCGGCGTCACGGCGTTGCCCAGCGCGAGCACGACGAATGGCGTCATCTCGCCGCAGAAGAGCAGGATGAGGGAGAAGGGGATCATGCGCCGGACATCGTAGGCGGAGCGGCGGATGAGTTGGAACTGGGCGCGGGTGAGGGTGTTGGAGTATTGGGTTAAGGAGAGGGTGGCGGTGTTGGGTTTCTTGGTGGAGTAGGCGGGCGGCGGGGGGGAGGTGGGGAGGTATAGGGGTAGTTTTAGACTGCGCCGGAGGGGGAGAGACGCGCGATAGTTGTGATAGACGTGTTTTAGGCCGGTCTTATAGAACAATAGGTAGGCTTTGCCGAGGGCGATGTAGTATTTGAACTTGCTGTCGTTTGGGGAGCTGGGTTTGGAAGGGAGGTCCAGCGGGGCCGGTCGGGTGGTTGAAGGGGGGGTTACAGCGGAGTCGAAGATGACGGGGGTGCTGGTTGTGGAAGAGGTGGTGTTGGTTGAGGGGGGTGGTTTTGACCTCTGGGCGGAGCTGGAGAAGCTTGCGATGGTGCCATTAGATGTGAGGAGGAGGATGGAAGGGCGGATGGGGGTGGCGCAACGGCCACGAATTGCGCTGGCTAACATCGCATTGAGAGAATGCAAGCAATATGATCAATGAATGACGGTATTGAATAACAGAAACGAGTGATTTGGTAGTTATCCGTTGCTGGGAGGTGTCGAACAAAAAATCAAACCGGGGGTGAATATATTTGCTGACTAATCTTACCGTCTTGGCATTCCGTTCCTTCACCCCGACCCATGCTTGCCATGATTATCCGCGTATAGTAGTTACTTCTATTGGCTGCAAATCTGCGGTGTAAATGCTCTAGCACAACCATTGAAACCTATATCAGGCTACATCTCATCCAATCTTTAGATGGAAGTTTGTCTTGCCTTCGACAGGAGCTTTCCACCCCCAAGGCAACTAGGAACATCTACGCTTTTCCTCGAGAACAACGGCCGGTTTAAGAAAACAAGATTTGATTGAAAACTATTTTAGTCATAAACAACTACCATTGATATGATCGGGCAAAGGAGCGTATTAAGGGAAGTTGTAAAAAATATTCCGAATGCCCGCATTAAAGAACTTACCAAGGAGAAAGATAAATGAGGAGGGAAATAACAGAGTAGAAAGTAAAAAGAAAAGAAATATAAAGAGATAAAGGAAACTCCCATCGCCATTGAACCACCACTAGTTGTGTTTCTCTGCCCATCTTCGAGCTCCCATGCTCCATCCACCCACACAAGACATTCCATCGAATCCGGCCGTAGAGGGGAGTTGGTACGCAGGTAGATAGCATTCGGACCCCGCACGAAAGAGTAGCCTCGAGTATTCCGGCCCCCTTCCGACGCAGTGTGAGAAGCTATCTCTCCAAGTATGCTTTTGTCGTCGAAATCATCACGCAACAAAAGTCAAATCACAGTAGATTGCATGCGCCGATAAAACATTCCGAAACATCACGTCAAAATAATAGCAGCTGACTAGAAATGAAAACAAGAAAGCATAAATTAATATCCAGTGAGCTTACTTTGCTTTTCATATCGCAAGGAAGCAAGAAACTAACGCAACTCAAAAGTTCGGCGTTGGTGGGCGCACGCCTACTTCTGCTTCTGAGGTTCAGGGATAAACTCCTGGTCACTGGCATCGAGAATATCGTATTCCTCATCAGTCAGGAAATCCTCATCAGTCGAAGGCCCATCAAGTGTAAGGCTTTCGACATCGTCGGCCAGATCATGCTGTTCGGTATTCTCGTCGGTGACAATCACGGTAGGCGAGTTGGATTCATGCTTGCTGGCGCTAGCGGGTGACTCGGTCTCGAGTTTGGGGAAGATCATAGTGCTCCCCGATCGAGACGTTTCCTGCTCAGCTCCGGCGTCTCCAGCCTCAGTTTGTGACTCGACACTTGATGCTTCAGTTTCAACAGTCGGCTGCCTATTATCCACTGGTGTTGTGGGGGGGAATGGTTGGTCCTGAACTTCGATATCGCACCACAGCTTGTGTCCAAACGGCAGTCCCTCGGGAGTCTTGAGGCGCCAGTAAGAAATTGCTCTGCCTATACGCTGGGGCGTCTTCAGGGTGACAGTAAACTCAGCAGAGTCAGTTGGCTCGACAGGAGCAGAAAGCCGTTGAGTTTCCATGGCAGAATTCAGACACTCAGTGCTGTATGGGTGGTGGTTGTCAACGTTGAACATGCTGTCGCCGCCGACGAATTGGACGCTGCAGCCCTTTGGCCATGCGCCAGGACCCGGGTTGAATAAAGTCCAGGTCTGCGTGATAATTTGGTCTGGGCGTAGTTGGGATCCGTCAGTAATGGTGTCCCGAACGAAAAGGGCATGAAGTTTGGGAGATGAAGTTTCTGGCTCTCCGCTAGTTGTCGTGACAGCTTCCTTGACGCTTGGTTGCGCACTCGTAGAGTCAGCCTCGCTAACGTTATCTGCTTCAGCATGCACCTGGGTGGCAGCATTCGAGTTGGAAGGTGCCACGGTCTCAGTTGAGGTCGACTTGGTGGCTGGTCGGTCGCCCATCTGGACGACATTGCTTCCAAGGACGTTGACAGTACTGACTGTAGTATGGCGAACCGGCGTCTTAAACTTGATCAAAGGATGTGTGCGGTTGTGTGTGTTGTCAGGATGGGCTTCGCAGTTAGCACAGAAATCAGTATCGTGACAGACAGCACACTTGTAGCGAACCCCTCTAATATACGCAACTTTGGGAGAAACGCAGCAGAGCGGGCCGTCACAAATAACGCCATAGTGAGTTTGATGATAAGCATGGGGTTCCGGAAGTGGCTCGTAAATTGGAGCGAACCGGTGGCCGGGATGGAATGCGTCGGCACGGTCGATACACTCTGAGCAGTAATCCCAGTCGGGGCAGTTGAGGCACTTGTGACGGACACCGCGGATGGACTATGGGAAGAGTTAGAATGAATGTATTGCTAGCGGACTTGGACGAGCTCACCTTGTTGCATCCATCACAGATCGCAGCGTGACGACGACCTCGCCCGGGGGCACAGGCCGCGGCTACGAGGCTCTTGGACTCGAATTCTTCATGGTCTGCAATGATGGCAAAAGTATGTTTGGGATGGTGGCCGTGTCTATCCTCACGCAAACAAGTGAAACACAGATCATAGTCTGGGCAATCCTTGCAAGTAACGAGTTCATTCTCATTGAAATCTGAACCGGATAACGTTAGTTGTGGCTAAGAGTTAGGGTTGGGATTACATACCCCGGAAGCAAGCATTGCAGGTTCGTTCCTCAAATTTGGTTTCATCCTCCTCCACTTGGGTTTCTTCAACAGGCTCCTCTTGCTCGACGCGCTTTCTAGGGGCAATGGTTTCAGTGATGCTGTTTGTAACAACCCCCCCTTGGATAGTACGCTTAATCAGCCAATGACCTTCACCAGGACAGAGGATACCCTGATCAATGCATCGTTGGCACAGGTCATAGTCCCCGTCATCACAGATGCTACAGTGATAGTGGGCATCAGGGACGGAACGGCCGCAATAGTTGCAGTCGATGCAAATTGAAGGCATAGGTCCAGAAAGGCAAGCTAAGGGAGGTAGTGTAGGATTTGGGTTCTCATTTGGCAATTCCTGAGGGGCAGCCACAGGGACAGACTTGTTCTCGACGGGGGTATCTTCCGGGACATTGGGGAACATGGAGGCATTGAGCACGGCAGGTTGCGGAGCCATGAAATGGGATGCTTTGAGGAATTGACCGTAGTCATTGACAGGATCACGCAAAACAGTGTCAAGGTAGCTACACCTAGGCTGGGATTGGTCATGCTGAGGTTGTGTGTTCTGGACCGGGGGCTCGGCAGGCTCGTAGTAGCCGGGGGGCGGCTCGGGTACGGCGGTTGTGACCTTGATGCGAAGCTTTAACTTGGCCTTGGCTGCACGATGCAGCTGTTTGTAGACAGATGGGTTCTCGCTGTCCAGAACGATGTAAGAACCAGCACTGTCCGAGTAGCGTTCGAGAGTGGTATCGGTATTATCGGGGATAGCAAGCACGGCGCGGATCTAGCACCAGCAGTAAAGCCAACATCAGCCAACGTCATCATCACCAGCACAAAAATCATTTCAGAGGTTTCCAGGACACCACAGAGCCCGCATCAGCAGCACTGAAGGGCTATATCTGATGGAATTGGCACTGGGAGGGGGCAGAGAGATGCTTACCTTCTGTGGCAAACTGTAGGCACCAAGCTCTCTTAACGGCAGCTTGAAGCGTCTGTTGCAGCCATCGTGGATGACCTTGATGGAAATCAGGGTGTCTGGCCCTACAGGAGCATGGTGTGAGGTAGGAGCTGGAGCTGGAGCCGACATGATGATGGCATCAAGCGGGTGGATTGGGGGAGCCTTGGGGGGAGGCGGTGGAGGAGAGATAAGCTGGGGAGCTGTGGAGGCGAGGTGGAGAGTGTTTCCCAAACAACGGGGTCAACAATGAAAACGAAGACAGATGAGCAGACAGACGAGCAACAACAGATAGAGGGAGATGGAGAGGGGGCTGATGGAGGCGAGGAGAGAGAAGAAGAGGAGGAGGAAGAGGAGAGACGTCGATGGGGGAAGCCAGCGAGGGAGGTGAGGTGAAGCAGGGCTAGGGCGAGGACGAGGCTAGGCGGCTGCGGGACAGCCTGCCGTATTATTACGCCGCCGTACGCCAGCCTGCCCTCGCCTCGTACCGGGCTAGTCTGTGTTGGGCGTGGTCGGTTATGGCTGCGGCCAATCACAGCGCCCGCTTGCCCGGTGATGATGTCAGGCTCTCCGCCTCACCGCCCAGCGTGCATCACATGATCTTACATACCGTTCCAATGTTACTACGTTACCGCCTTCCCGAGTGAGTGCTTACATCATTGGCTGCTGGGTGAATGTCTGATATCATCCGAATCAGTAACTTACTAAGGTAAGGTCCAGGCATCTGCCCATGACGACTCTGCCTCGGGGCAGTTCCCTCTCAACACCCTGTTAAATTCACCAGCCCTATGAATACCATCAATATATTGCCTGTTAGATCCCCTTTACTAACTTCCCTTCCCATCTGACCAGGAATCGGGTTCAGGTCGGACGAACGAACAAACCTTGCCTGTGAACCATATATAAACCCTTCTATACGCCCCGTACTGCAGCACAAAACAACACACAACTCACGGGGGAAATGGCTTTGTTGGGAATGTTCCCCGATTAGCCTCGAGTCATTTAATTAGTTCAACAAAGACTGAAAAATTGAACAAAGAAATGGGGGTGGATGTGTTGGTTGATTTCATGGTTTGTGTTAGGAGTATAAGTGACTACGGACCTAACCTTCTTTCCTCATATATATCTTCCTGAATATATGTAGTAGATACACGTCTGCTCTATTCTCTTGCTTTTGGTCGGAAATCTATGAGGGCTTGAATTAAGCAGGCGCAGGTCATGGGTGGACCGGTGAGCCACGTTTATATCGGTTCATTAAAAGACACCCATATTTCAGCAACCAATCTAGAATACACTGGTATTATCAATCATTTTCTACAAGCTACATTAGGAAAACGGCGCCTTTTAACTGATAATCATTGCAACTGGTAGGAATCAATACTCCCGGTAGTGAATATGGAGAAAAGAATCGAGGGTATTGCCCACGATATTAATAATAAACGAATGGAATTAGCCCCCCCCCCCCTCCCAGCCTATACGGTAGGATGGCGCTAGTTAAAGTAAACATGTATTAAATCAGCCGTGAAGGGAATGGAGTAGGTCGAGAACACATTTTGGGCATGTATGTATGTAGGATGAATATAGATATGTGATGATCGATCGCTATCTGTATAATATAACAAGATAGGAACGGGCGATGGTACATGTAATGTACATACAGACATCCCATACAAAATATCATGCCGGAGGGAGTCTGAGGAGAAGGCAAGACGCCATAGTATGGTATGCTTGATATCATAGCTCAACATCCCATTGAAATGAGCGAAGAAAAGAAAAGATTGGATATATCAAAATGCAAATAACCTCCCTGAACTCGAGTCTGGTGAGTGAAAAAAAAGGGGGAAAGGGTGTGACATTGCATTCTAATCGCAGCAAGTAGTGTACTGGCCGATGGATTGTGAATAGAAGAAGGGATCTTCCCCTTCCGTTTTTCAGGACAGTAAATGCCAGGCTGCTTACACGATGTATCGGAATTGAGGGTTCTGTTTGATAATTAATTAGCAGGCCACCATAATATATATCTATCACAAATGGTCTAGGCCGTGATAAAGCACTTACTGTTTTATCAGTCAGATCATCCTCATACACATGGTCGAATCCCTCACCGATGCCGGCGGCATCTCTCTTCTTATTGTCCCGAAGACAAAGAAGTCTGTAAATAAACACGAGAGCTGCAGAGGCTACTGTTGTCACCAATACAACAATAAATCCTGGACGATAGCGAGGGGCATCTTGGGATCGAAAACCAGAGAACCAACAACGAGCAAATTTTAGCGCCGTTTTTTAGCGTGTACGTTAATGTATTAATTACACCATTCCTCTTGCTTCATAGTAGAAATAAGCGGTATTGTATGGTATTAATGTAATTTCCTAGCCCTAATTAATTAATTCTATGGACCCCCAGCATCGAGATTTCATGCAGAGAGCTACCCCTTGACCATGCAACCACTAACAAAAACAATCCACATTTAACTCGTAAAAGGAGGTATTTAAGCATTAACACTAGCACTTTTTGGCATCCCAACGCCAACTGCGGCCGTCGCCCCGGCGTCAACCGTGAGAATCGTCCCAGTTATCCAGCGAGCGTGAGGCCCCGCAAGGAAAACAACAGCTCCAGCAGCGTCCCATGCATTTCCCTCGGTTCCGAGCAAACTTCTTTTCCGTCTGGCTTCTCTAGCCTCCTCAGTCATGCCCCCACCGTACATCATAGGGGTATATAGCATCTATATAACAACAAGTTAGCCATATAAAAGATATCCCCAAAGGCATAGACATCAAACCTACGCCTGGACAAACACAATTGACTCTAATACCCTGCTCTGCATGGTGTGCTGCCATAGCACGCGTCATATTGATAATAGCCCCTAAATATGATTAAAACCACTCTTTATATCTATAACGGAAGCTGAGAAAAACCAACCCTTGGAAGTAGGATATAGCAGATGCGGCGTGCCACCCTTCAAGCCCGCCACGCTTCCCATATTCACAATACTCCCTTTTACCTCTCCCTCATTCTTGCACATCTGCGGGATAGCATACTTGCTCATCAGCACCATACTCGCCACATTAACCTCCATACTCTTCGCCCATGCCTCCATATCAACATCAACAGCCGTTCCGTAGTTTGATGGTTGGGTTCGGCAATGAATTTGGCGGGGTCGTGGAGCGGGTTGCCGAAGCCGAGAGAAGCGGATCCGAACTTCAAAGCGAGTTACTATTAACTGCCCCCAGCCCAACTCCACGGCGGGGCAAAAAAATCTTTGCTGGGAATCCTTTGAAGGATTCTTAGTGATAACGACAACGGAAGGCGGAGAAGCGCACGATGTCATGAATTATTCCTCCCGTTGTCAGCAACCTTTTGACATCCAGTTAAGTTATTGAATATACCAGAAACTAACAACTCTTTGGCATCTCAGGAGGTCAGATCTGTGATCTGCACTGAACACGGCCTAAACCATGTCAGATTTCACTGAATATGCTGGGCCAAGCAAGGAGTGGCTGGACCTCGAGGCTACACTCCCACAGGACAACGACAATCTAACCGTCGAGCAAATGAGAGATGCAGCAAACAAAGAGAGAGATGCCGACGCTGCGAAGGCTATGATCGAGGAGGGTGAGTAGATAATCCATATTTGCTGGCCTGATATTTAACCCCCCTTCTATAGGACTGCAACCACAAGTAGTAATCGCGAAATTTTCGATCCCAACTCGGGACGGTTCCTCCATCGAGGGGCGTAGTTTTCGCCCAGTCTCTATCCCCACCACGCAGCCTCTCCCAGTCTACGTTCATTCGCACGGCGGAGGATTCCTCTTCGGCACCCCGGACTCGGAGGACGCTATTTGCTCACGCACCGTGGTATCACTCGCTGCAGCCGGGGAGCCCGTCGTCATCGTGAATGTTAATTATCGCCATACGCCTAAGCACAAGGCAGCGACAGCCTGGAACGACCTCGAGGATGCATTCCACTGGCTGCACGAAAACATGGCCTTTATCGGCGGTGAAAGCGACAAAGTGGTCATTGGCGGGATTTCTGCCGGCGCATGGATAACGGCAGCTCTGGTTCTCTCGCAGAACATTGGCAAGGATAAGCAGCTGGCTGCCAGGCCTCGGATTCGCGGCCAGGTGCTCATGATCCCGTGCGTGGTGCATGGGGAATTCCATTTGCAGATCAAGGGGAGAGACCCGTTTGTGTCGAGTTATGTGCAGTGCGAGAATGCGCCGATTCTATCCATCAAGCAGACGATGTTTTTCACGGGGCTGTTGGATGTGAAGGATCCGAGTCCGGAGGACAGAAGATTAAGCCCTGGCTTGGCTACTCTACAGGAAGCAAAGGGGCTGCCGCCTAGTACCTTTGGGGTTGCGGGGAATGATCCTCTACGCGATGAAGGCCTGCTGTTTGCAAAGATGCTGTCGGAGGCTGGGTGAGTGCCATTGGGTCTTGTGTAAATGATAGGATAAAATTACTGATGCGTGGTTGTAGGGTCCCTACCAAAGTGGACGTTTTTAGAGGCCTTCCGCACGGATTCAGGAGATACGGCCCAGAAAAGATCCCGCTGTGCAACCGATGGGATGAGGTCGTGGTTGAGGGTATACAGTATGCTCTGAGCAATCCTGTAGCTGGGAGGTTCGAGATCAGAGCTGATTGAGAGGGGGGGGGGGGTTTATGTGGGTATTTTGAACAATATAGATTTGACTTCCTTTTGGACACTGGCTATAGATAGCTAGTATAGATATTTAGAATACACCCTTGATCTATTTACCATCTTTTCACTTTCTTGCAATGTGCTTCGGAACTTGAATTTAAATCTGGCCCGGGGTGACTCCATTCTAGAAAAGCCGTTACTAGCAACAAAGTACTCTCCCTTTGCCGCTCCTGGATTCTACTGTTCTATATATACATGCCGCGCAATATAAGAGCATACACCATAACCAAACTTCTTACTTCTCGCCCAGGGATTTAGGGGGGGTCATCAGCAAGGGCTAAACACAATGGCTGTCGCCAACTTTATATATACCTTCAATTTCTCTCCAGTTATCTATATAATCCCAACTCCTATCCGCTCCTAATACATACGAACATAGGGAGTGGAAAATAGGGCTTCCCGTCCGCTCAGCCGTACTCAAGCCACTCGCCGGCCTGTTAGTAGTTGGGTGGGTGACCACCAGCGAATCCGGGCTTTCGTATGTTACTTTTCTTTTTTTTGATCCTTTTTGTGTGGAGAGGGGGATGTGTGTCGGTTCTTGAATTGAATTTTTGTTGAGATAACTATCCAGTGTATGCACATACTACCCACGACGTCGGCGGTTGTAATTAGTAAGGGAGGTTGGGTGAAAAGGGGCTAGCTTACTAATCAACTCATGGGTGAAACTCCATCATAGGGAAGTGTCGTGTCATTTCTTCAAGCCCCCCCTACCACCGTCTTTCAATTCTTTCAAATGTATAATATAAAAAGTAATCATATTTATCTCCATCATCCCCCCCTCATCCAAAACAACATACAACGTGGAGTTTTGCGCCCCTCCATCCAGCACTGGGTTGAGACCATAATTTGACCTGTACCTAACTACTCGTGTGATTTATTCGCCACCAGCCCCCACGGGGTAAGCTGGCGGAAGGAAATTCGGTACGGTAGCTAGTGGGGTGAGCTGGTCCAGCTGATTAACTTGGAGATGGTTTGGTTCGCGTTCTGTTTCGTTGGTTGGTTGGTTGGGTTGGGAAGGTTTTCAATAAGGTTGGCTAGCGAGGGGCAAATGTTCGGTTTGAAAAGGGGAGATTAAGGTAAGAGGGGCGAGGGATGGGCGTGTATAGCCGTCTACTGAAGGGGAGCAATGAGAATGGATGGATGAAGTGGGGTTTTTTGAGGATGTATTGTTTTGTATTATATTTTGGTCTCTTTTTGTCTACTGGGGATTTAAAAGGAGAAAAGGGGGGAAGGGAGTCTGTCCTCGGATGAATGGGGGGGGTAGGAGGGGCATGATCAATGAGTAAACCTTGGGCGTTTGACAACGAAAGAAAACGTTCGGAGAGGGGGGAGGGAATAATAAGAAGGAAGGGGGGAGAAAAGTTGAAATAGAATGAAAATGAAAATAAAAACCCATAGTTCATTTCCACCATGCTAGAGAATAAACTAAAAGCGGAAATACCACGTTAAAGAAGCTACCAGATGCGAAATAGATGGAATAAGATTAAAACACATAGAACATGAATACTTGCTTGCTTTTGCTGCGCATGAAGTAGACTCAGACGTTGAAAGTGAAGAACCATGGAGGGAAAGAAAGAGCCGAAGAAGAAAAAAGACATCAAGAGGAGCTAACCGTGTAATGGAAGAGGGAGAAGTAATACTAAGAATGAAACATTAATATGGAAACAAGAAACTGAAATTAAATCGCGTAGAAATAAAAAAATAACGGCAAGCAAAAACCAGGGAGATAGAAGCGAAGAGGAATATAGGTAAAAGCTAGGGATATCAGTATGATCGATCAATCGGCATCTCACGACAAGACAGGTAGAAGAAAGGCTCCAGTAGAGGACAACAAGAAGAAGACATTGGATATATGGGCAAGATCAAAGGATAAGAACAAGGCTGGCACTAACACAATGCAAAACCCACGCTCTCTCTGGTATAAGGGTAACATGGGGTATTTTTTTTGCGGATTGGTAGGTAAAAGGGGTATATGGGGAGTAGAGATAAAGTAAAATACAACAATCAAAATAGAAGAAGCGGGCTAGAGACAAAGGAATTATTTTTCCATGAAGATTCCGGGTGATTTTTTTTTCGAGAAGACGCTTGGATTTTTGCAGCAAACGCAGGGGGAAACAAATGCTGAAAACAGTAAAACAGAAGGGTAGAAAAATAGATAGATAGGAAAAAATAAGACTAAAAAATAGGCTACTGTTTGAATCAAGAAGAATGGAAAAATAAGTAGAAAAACCGGCAGCAATCAATAACATTCGGAGAGAATCAAAGAGAATTTGGCCCGAATTTGGAAAACAGAAACCGCTAAAATGCATGGGGAACATAATAATCTAACGACGAAGAGTAAATAGGTTGCTGCAGGACAACAGCAACAAAAGGTACCAATAGAAGAAAGAATAGAACGAAAACAAACAGCGCCAAATCGCCTAAAAATGATAGATTTGAGGAATATAGCAAGCGAAATCACCAGTGTGAAAAACTGCAAATAGAGTGCTATGAATAATATATCGTCCCATTTTGAGGTTGGGGTTGAGGATAGTAATAAGTCGGCCCAGGTGGAGTCATCATACCCCCTATGCCAACCACACCTCCCTGTGGCGCGCCCTGTGGCTGTGCCGGGTAAGGTGCATTTTGAGGGTATCCAGAACCCGGTACCTGTGAAGTGTCGTAATAGTAAACAGTACCATTCGACTCATGCGCAACTGTCCCCGCCTGTGATTGTTGGGATTGGTCGCCAGCCGGTTGCTGCTGCGGAGGCATGGTGTATTGCTGTCCTGGCATAGCATAGTGGCCAGGGGCAACGGGCGCGTTGTACGCTGGGTATTCTGGGTTTGCTCCAGGGTAGAAGACAGGTCCGGGTTGGTAGCCTGCTTCAGGGTAGTAAGGTTGTGGCTGTTGGAAGGGATATGGTTGGAAAGGTTGGGCATGGATGGCACGTTCCGGGATCTGGGAAAGGGGGGTGGCAGAGGCTTGGGATACATGAGAAGCTTGGCGTGCATGTGGAGGATACATGGCGGACTCCGGCGCATATCCAGCTCCGTTGACAGGGTGGGGAACTTGTTGGTGGAAAGGCTGCTCCTGTTGCTGTTGGGGTGGATTGTATGGGTATGCAACAGGAGATTCGATGTCAGCAACTGAAACTGTCTTTTGTGGTCGAGGCTGGTGCATGGGAATGGTCTGCGTTGGTCGGATTTCTCTGTACTCTGGATGCTGAGGCATCGGGTATTGGAAAGGTTGCGGCATTTGTGCTCCAACAGGTGCCATATGGGGGATAGTACCGGGGGGTGGTACCATTCCGGGACCGGGAGGTCGAATTGACGGTGGAAGCCGTACAACGGGCTTCCCAGGCTCACCAGGCATGACACCAGCGCGGGAAACAACCGATCCTGCCGGTGAGTTGAGACCCTCCGTTCCTCTGCCGAACGACGACCTGCGACTCATGGCCACGCTGGGAGTATAAATACTTCCTCCATAGACACTCGTTCTCCTGCCGCCGTAGAAACCACCACGCCCTCGCCCCCGATATGCCTGCTGGTTTGGCCGGAGTGCTCTCGGGATAAAGATAAAGGACCGCTCCGTAGCAGGGAAGATGTATCTGGGTGGCTGTCCGGGCAATGATATCCTCACTGGTTTATCCCGACGGAGGGGTGGTCGATGCTGCGGCAGACGGGTGTGTTGGCGTTTTGGTACGGCGGAATAAGGGATCGGGTTTTCCATGCCCGGGAGGAAGACGATAACGGGAACATTTCCAACTAGGACGGTGCTAGAGAAGGAGCGGTTGGGTGGGGAGGATCGGGGAGCTGTAGGGACAGGTCTTGGAGCATTCGACATGGGAGTGCCGCTGGGGGCGGCGGATGATGGAGTCGGGCGCGAGTCTTGGGCAACGGATTCGTGGAGATCATGAGTCCACTGTCCCGCGGTGACATCTGGCTTCGGTGCGGGGCGTCTGAGAATGGTCAGTATACGTATACCATAGGGGGAAAAATACATAAAAAAATACTCGTATAAACTAACCTAGCAGCAGTGCTATCAACGATAAGACCATGGGGCCGGGTCTTCGATTTGTTATTGTTGAAGGGCGGTCGATAACCGTTGACAGGCGAATCTGAATTGCGCTTATCGTGCAAAAAGAAGCCGCCGCGCGTAGGCACGAAAGCCGGGTTCGAGTCGCGCTCCCTAATGTATTCCTCATGCTCGCGTCTTTTCCGCTGCGCAAAGGTCTCCCTTGGCTGACTGGTGCGTTCTGACTTCGGGGTGGCGATGGTGGGATGTTCCCGCTCCTCTTTCATATCATCGAAATGGACTTCCTCCACGCCTTCCAGACCATCCGACAACTTCATGCCATTCAACATGGCCTCGGTATCCGAAACCGCACCTCCAAAAAGGTTCTTTGCAGGCGAGGGCGATTTGCCTCCCTGCGGACCCCCGCCGGCGCTGGCAGCAGGCACCCGCCCGTTCGTCGATTCGAGTCCTTGTGCGCGCGGAATGTCATGGTCGCTTACATCGCTTCCTTCGGCATCGGCGTCATCATCCTCGTGTGTCGAGAGGGTTCCGTCGCTCAAGGAGTCGTCGTCCAAGTCGCCGTCCACGGAACCTTCTTCGTCGCCTTCGTCCTCCACTCGTCTCCGGCTAGCGATCCGACTTCGGCGATGAGGTGCCATCTGGGGGCGTAGTTAGTGTCAACGTAATATATCCCCACAGGGTCGCAGAGTAGGTGTCTCGAGATACTGACAATGTTGCGGAGAGAGGTCGATGGGGGGGCGAGCGAGGGTGTTGGGGGTCCGGAGCAAGGAGTGGGCGTGGATGGCGAGATGCTGGGCGATATAGGGACGTAGTTGTCTGCGCGGGCTCGCTGGCGGAGTGGCAGAGAAGTGCGAGAGGCGAGGGCTCGCTGGCAGCACACCGGATACTTATACAAGAGCTGGTCGTGGCGGCAAAAGCACATCTCACGCTCTGTCGGTCTCTCTTTTGCTGCTCGATCGTTTCTTGAAGTCCAAAATGTCATCGCAAAAACAGAGCTAGGCCCGATGCGGCTAGCGGGCCGTGTTTACCTAACCCGCATCCAAGAAGTAGATATCAGCAATATATCGAAGTAGATAAAGTAAACAAACAGCTTTGTGACAGCGGTTCAGGCAGTGTTGGGGGTGTGGATTTAGACACAGTCCGTTCAGTCTTTTATCCTCGACAATGCGGGCTTGTTTGCGTGGGTTTGCGCGCTTTCTGTATACCCTCGAAGGGCATTCCATGGTTAAAGACTCGGAACTACGAGTATGGACTTTGTTCATTCAAGTGGAATCAGTATCGTGACCCGAATTTATTGTTGGCATTATTACCATTATTATCATGCTCATTGCCATCCAGGAGACCATGCCTATATCAGCCGCTGTCTGGAGTATACCCTACCGGTATGGTGCATGGACTAGGATTCTTGAAAATTGATAATATTTAGCCTAGAACAAAAAATCTGCTAATTCCCTCTATATTTAACGCCGTAAAAGCGCAACAGCTACAACAATTCAAAGGAACAGCTCAGTCAAAGGTAGTCTTCTTCCCCTTTGCTTCAACAATAGCCCCACTAAGCCTCTGCACCGTCTCCTCCGCATACCGTCCACTGCTCGCGCCTTTCTTGGGTTTGCCATATTCCCGACCCGCGCCAGGCTTGGAAGGTCGAGTCCTCTCCACGGGCACTTCCTCGATGGCGGGCGCATCATCATTCGTCTCCTGCTCGGCTCCCCCTGATCGTCCAGTGGACTGATCCTTTCCAGTACCCTCCTTGCCGAACCGCTTCTTATACCGTGTCGCCTTGTCTTCTGCAAACTCCATACGCAATGGACGACCCATGATCCGATTAACCCATACTTTTCTCTCCTTTGGCTTCTTGCTCTTCTTCTCCTTGGATCCCTCCTTGGCCTCATCCGCATCTGACCCGTCCACATCTGACTCTGGCTCTTCTGGTACTTTCACGAACCCCCGCACAGCAGCCTCTGCGGACTCAACTTCCTCAAACTCAACCCACGCATAGCCCTTGCATTTGCCCGAGTCTTCGAACGTCGCCACCTGTATATGGCTAATAGCTCCGCAGCGTTTGAAATGCTCCTCGACAACTTCCTTCGTCACATCAAACCCGAGATTCCCAATAAATATCCTCTGCGACGGCGTGTGCGCGGGACCCTTGGCGGACTTTGCGGTATCATCTTTAGACTGCGACTTCTCGGGACGTCCCTCGTAGCTGTTCGCGTTCTTGATGAGCGCCCGACGGCCGCTGATCAGCTGTTCGCTCATCGCAATGGCCTGGTCCATGGCTTTCTTCGTGGTGAAATCGACGTAGGCGAATCCCTTGTTTTGGGGTCGGCCATTATACTTTGCGCCTTCGGGCAGGTGTACGCGTGTGATCTCCTCGTTCGTCAGGGAGCCCTCGTTCGTTAGAAATTGTCGAATGTCATCTTTCTTCACGGTGAACGGGAGGTTCCCGATCCAGACGCCGTAATTCGAGCGCTTTGCAGGCGCTTCGCTGGATTCTTGTGCTTCGGTTTTTGGGGCAGATGTGGTCGTTGTAGTAGTTGATTCCGAGGCCTCAGTGGTTTTAGGCTCTACCGGCTTCTTCTTTGCCTTTCGAAGGGCCTTCTTGGAGGGCGGCTCTGGTGCAGACAGGTCGATTTCGAGTGCTGGGCCATCGTCCAGCTTGCGCTTTCGGGGGGCGCTTGGGGAAGTCTCTTTGAGACCCGGCATTGTAAAAATACTGGCAATATAAATCCGCAGTAGATAGGAGGAAAACAGGGTACTAGCACAATTGATACGCTGTGGTTTGTTGGGAATTCTTCTCTCTGCAAAATTGATATTGGGTTTGGCGCAGGAAAAATTAAATACGGCGGCGCACACAACCATTCGCGCAGATTCCCACCGTGTCGAGAAACGTCGACGACGACATCCGACATCTTGTATCTCCATTCCTCTGCCATTCTCCCCCTCTGCCTATGTCCGCCATATCCTGTGGCATTCGAAGCTCAGACTGACTTACCCGTTCACTCTGACATCTTCACCCTCAACATGGCCTCACCAGAACCAGACTCACCCTCGGCGGATGCGAGCTTGCCCGATGCGCCTCCTCACACTCAGCAGTACAAGTCTTTCAAGTCTGTATTCCTCAGGGTTTAAACTACAATGGCGTTGTGCTGACATTATGGTTAATGCAGACGGAAATATGCGAAGCGAAAGGTGGATTTCGACGTTGCGATGAGGGAGAGCAATAGTCTCTTCAAGGAAGAGCTGAGGATTCGCGAACTCTCCAAGCGGCTCAAGGAGCAGAACGAGTACGAGTCTACAAAATACCCCCCACGTTCTAACAAGATTACTTACGCGATCCGTCTTATAGCCAACTTCTCGAGGCCCTTTTAGAACTCAATAGTACCATACGCGTGCCCCCTAGCCTCCGGTATGACCTCGACCTCCCGGACAAGGGACTGCCCACACTACACTCGCCTGAACCGGAGACCAAAGCACCAGAATTCTTGGGTACCGACCGCGAGGTTCTCGAACAACTTAATGGGGCGAAGGCACGGCTATTAGCAGGTGAATTATCTCCAGAGCACTGCCGTCATCTCGAGCAGTCGCTCATGCAGAGCTACAACTGCGCACCTCGCAACAAGCTCTCGACGCTCTTAAATGTACCCCATAAAGAGTATACTTTCGGCGCCGGCCACCACGATCTAGAATGGGAACCGGAATGGGAACTGGATGCGGCCCTTGGCTATCTAACGCCGGATCATGAGCTCGAGTATTCCGCCGCGCTGGACGCGGCTGCAGCTGGAGAAGTTCAGCCAGTCGAGAAGATGTCTGCTGCAAGCAGGGAAAGGGATGCAGTCTCCCGCAACCCGGTTTCGGTCATCAACTGGTTGAAGAAACACAAGCCGCAGGACTTTATACAACATGATGCGGGAGATACGGCATCGGAGAAGCCACCTCCACGCTCCACGACGGCACGGGCCTCGAAACGACAAAGTGCTGCCCAGGCGAAGAAAGAAGAGGATGTATATGACGACGATGGCATATTGGTTGAGCAAGGCGCCAGTGGAGCAGCTGCTGGCAGCGGTGGCGGCGGTGGTGGTCGGGGGAAGAGAAAACGAGACGAGGACGGCGGCTATCGACCAAAAGGTGGCAGCAGTGGCCGTGCCAGGAGGAAGAAAGATGATACTGCGGCTGCTGCGGCTACTCCTATCACCTCGAAGCGGCCGAAGAGAAATTCTGCTGGCGGATCTACGGCATGATCCGCCTTTCGACCCTTTACCGTTCTATTCTTTCTGATTTCCCTCCACCTTATCTCGCTTTGAAAGCCGTTTAATCATGAACATCCTTTCGCCCCCTTCGTCGGGAACCATCTATTTCTCTCTTTTTGTACTTTTAATGGGTGCTTTCGGGTCTTTTCATTTGCATTCTTCAATGCCCTAGAATTCTCTTGTTTTAATGCGCCTACGTTTTTGTTGGTCTGGGATAGCTTTGTTGCATCCTTGTTCTGCTGCAACAAAGACAAAATACTGGAGTTCGCCCCCGGCTTTGAAGTTTCCTTTATCATCCACCAACTGTTTAATTCTCCTTAGAGAACTTGATTATGCCTATTTGCTAACCTATGTTCAATGAAACCTTGTTTTCAAAATATGCTATATATCTTATCGATGGAATTCCCGTTCTTATTATCCCTCTACAATGGCGGTCGATAGGAATGCCCAACCTCCTTGACATTTGTGTGTCCTATATGAACACCCTATGCATTCAAAACCCATTCACATCACTGGCAATTGAGCTAACAATAAAACCATTGCACCCCCAGCAAACATCTCCCACTAAACTCATCCTCCCAGGCCCTCTACTCGTCAGCAATGAGCGCACCAGCAAACAGTCCCGCGGACGTCAACCCTCCCTCGCCCATGGAGCAGGACGCTACAGAACCCCAGCAAGACGTGGGCGCTGATACCGACGCAACCCTTTTCCCACTCTCTCGATTCCGTTTCATTCCCTCAGTCACTACCGCGGACCCCGATGAAATCGTACCACCCGGCTTCCTTGAGAACTTCCAATCAAATTACAAACCGATGGACTGGTTCGGCCTCTTCCCGGGTCCAGATGCGGTTCGTTATTACGAGGAAGAGTTAACACAGGGTGACTACGAGTTTGATCCGGGGTGGGAGTTTGGGCAGGAGCTTAAGCTGGGGTTGAGTCTGATGGCGCTGAGGTTTGGCATTTTTGTAAAGCGGGCTAGAGACAGGGCGGCCAAGGAGGATGAGGAAGGCCTGGATGAGTTTGAGAAGACGTTGGCAGAGGGTAATGGAATGGAGCCTGTCAGTGAGGACAATCAGTGGATTTACGAGTCGCCACTTGGAGGTGGCGGGTTTGGGAGTGTGAGGCTTTGGCGGTGGTTTCCAGGGGGTAAGAAGGAGGTTAGTTATTCAGTTCGCTACCCCTTTGTATCACTGACTATCAAGTTAGTATGCACGCGATCAAGGTCTAACCATCCAACAGCACTCCTTCCTTTTCGCCGTCAAAGACTTCGAAAATGACCGCTACTGGGACGACTATTGCGCCGAAGGCCACCTAACACGCAGACTCAATGTCGCCGGCTGCCCCAATGTCGTCAAGGTGTATGACTGGATGGATATGGGTCGTCTCTCGACCCCCAACGGCCTCACGAGGGAGCGCTACTTTCGGATTCTGTATGACTATTACCCTGGTGAAGGGGTTGATTATCTTTATTCGTACTATCTGTATCATGGGTACGTACGGCATATCCTTAGTCTTGGGTGCTTTTCTTCATCGTCCGTGTTATCAAATGCTAATAGGCGCCTGATATACGTGCGGTATTTAGGCTAATGCTCCCTGAAGCCTTTATTTGGCATATGTTCCATAACATCGCTACTGCTTTGCTTTACTGCGCGCATGGACATACAGGCCCGCAACTGAAACCGGGCTGGGAGGAGATTATACATAAGGATGTTAAGCCGGGGAATGGTGAGCGAACTTCCTGTTGGACAATGAGATGGGGATATCTAATTGCACCTATGTTCGACGCATATGGCTAATAACTTCTTTCCCATCGCAGTATTACTCGGCCCAGAGCCATCACAGGACAGCGCGGAGATATACCCAACCTGCTATCTTGCTGACTTCGGTACGTTCTACACTCCTTGGTTTCGCCTATGCTCGGGGTGTGCAATTGTGTGAAAAGATCTAACTAATAATGCAAGGGATGGCCTATACGATCCCCAACGACGACGTCCGCGCGTTCAAAAAGACCTTCGATATGGAAGGAACAATTGAATATCTACCCCCAGTAAGCAATCTGTCTAAGACACATCAGAAAAAACAGAAGTCCCAGCTTTAACCCGCCCTGAATAACAGGAAGCAGCCGACATCAACTCCTCCGGCGTCATCAGCCCCAAAGTCGACATCTACGCCTTAACCCTGACCATTCGTGAAGCTGTCGAAAGCATGCTCAATACATACACTGCAGCGGAAATCCGCACGCTCCGCTCCCTCCCCAACAATGAAGGCAACAAATACCTCCCATACTCGCTCGATCTGATCAATCTCTGCCGCGCCGCGGGCTCCAGCCGCCACGCCAAGCGGCCGGAAATCTACTCCCTGTGGAGGGAGACGGGGGAGCAGGCGGCAAGGTGGAAAGCGAGGGTGCTGGAGAATAAGCGTGCAGCGGAGGCGGGGGGAAGGGAGTGCTATGAGGGGATGGTGTTGTTGGCTGATGGGGAGGTGGGGGAGAGGTTCGAGCGTGATCCGGAGTTTCAGAAGGTGTTTAAGCGGGAGACGGACTGGGGGGTGAGGAATGGGGGGTTGGTGCGGTTTGCGAAGGAGTTTGCTAGGAGTATTCAGGATGACGAGTGTGCAGGGGAGGAGGGTGTGGGTGGGGATCCTAGGACGGAAAAGGGGGAGATGAAGGCACGGAGACGGGTGGTGGGGTCGGAGGGGGCGAAGCCGAAGAAGATTGCGCCGCCGTGGGAATGGGTTAAGGGGTATCTCAAGTGGTGAGTAGTTGGTTGGTTGGCTCTGTGTAGCATCTGGTGGTTTTATATGTGGGATGTAGGAATTATACAATTGGTACGGATTAACACGCCAATGTAGAAATTAGTTGCATATTATTGCTATCCATAGAGGAGATTTCTACTCTTCGACCCCCATACTTACCTGCCACTGCAACCTCCATCCCTGAGGAGCTATGAACCAAAAATATATACTAATCCTCGCCTTACTACCAAAAAAAAACCCTAACAGAATAACAGGTTGACCGCCAGGCATCTTCTAAATCAGCCTATTATTCCCTTCAGCATTGATACCTAACTCTTCATTTCATCTGAGAACCCCAAAAGCCCAAAGCCCAAAACCTGAAGACGGAGGTCCACGCAAGCTGTACGAGGGTCAAAATAACCTCAGAATGCCAAGCCCCCTAATCCTTGACATCCAATGGATCAACCCCCTATCTGCCCGCTAAAGTTAGTGTATCGCTACTCGTTTATCGGCGTCAAAACATAAACTTCCTCCGACATCCAACAGACTCGCAAGGCCAGCTGCGACTTGGGATGTTTACTTGTATGATGTGCCTTGCAGATAGCCCTTTCCACGGGCTTGTCGCTGAGCTTGCTGACGCAGCTACGTGCTCGAATACGAGAAGATGTTTCTTGACTTATGTCATTGTCCTTTTTCCTAGCGTCCATGAGCTAGGCGGATACGTTTGAAGGGCGTGGCGAGGAGTTCGTTATATAAAAGGAGCTCTCGCATCTGTGTGATCTAGAAGAAGAAGGATTTCTTCATAGCTCAAGCCCTGCTTTTTATTATCCCTAGCTTCTATTCGAACCCTGGCAAATAACCGTACCACAATGAAGCCACCAACCCTGACAGTCCTCTGCAGCTACCTCTCCCTCTGCTCAACAGCCACCTCTACAGGCCCTCATCACCGCCGCAGATGCGCATATGGCGATGACTGCTGGCCAAGCGAGCACAAGTGGAAAGCCTTCAATGAGACCGTGTCCGGCCGACTTATACGAAGCGTCCCGTCCGCTGCAGTCTGTCATGGGGAACGATATGATGCTGCCCTCTGTAATGCTGCGAAGGAGAATTGGGCGAATAGCTTCTGGAGAACGAATCAGACGGGGGGTTATGCGGCGATTCTGTGGGAGTTGGGAGAGGAGGGGAAGTGTTTTATTGATTCACCGAGGGAGGAGGAGTGTGATAATGGATGGGGTGAGTTGGGATGTCTTCTATGGGTGGGGTTTGAATATATGGATTGCTGATGTGGATGATGTAGTTCCCCATTATTCGGTTGATGTAGGTGGCGAGAAGGCCATACAGGCCATACAGGCTTCGGTGAAGTTTGCGGATAAGAATGATCTCTATCTTGTTGTGAAGAATACGGGGCATGATCAGTACGTAACCCTCTCTTTCGTGGGTGTTGGATTCGACTAACTAGCCTTTTAGTCTTGGTCGTTCGAGTGGTGAGGGGGCCTTTTCCATCTGGACACATAACATGAAGGGAAAAGAGTGGCATAAAGATTTCGTTCCGAAGGATGCCCCCCGTGGTACCCCTGGGATTCCTGCTGTGACTCTGCAGGCCGGCGAGCAGTTGCTGGGTATGTATGGCTGATAGTGCAAGTCTAGGCGATCCGGTGTACTGACGTATCTTTCTATCTCTAGAGGTTTATGAGGCTGCTGCTGAGCAGGGTGTCATTGTCGTACTCGGTATGGCCAGAACCGTTGGAGGTGCTGGTGGCTATCTTATTGGCGGTGGACATGGCCCTTTTGCACATTTTTATGGATTGGCTGCAGATAGTGAGTTTGGAAAGGGATGTAACCATGCGTTTGTGACTGCTAACTACTATTTCTAGACTTGCTCGAGGCTACCCTGGTTGACGCAAAGGGGAAATATAGAACAATTAACGAATACACTGATCCCGAATACTTTTATGCTATTCGGGGCGGCGGCGGTAATTCCTGGGGAGTGAGTTCATTTCATCCTGTCAACTACTATCAAACAACTAAAGTCATTTGCTAATCCCCATCCTAGGTCATCGTCTCAGCCACTCTGAAGACCTACCCTAACCCCTCGCACATTCAAGTTGGCCTGGCCCAGATCAATGTCACGGACAACTCAGCGCTACGCCCCGTTCTCGAGAGAACCTTTCCAGCAATATCTCACGTCACAGAGGCCGGCTACATTGGTTACGGTGAACTTGGAAACGGAAAAGGGCATATCGGATTCCAGGGCATTTTTCTACAGCCAAACGCCACAAACGAGACCTTTATGGAAGCATTTGCCCCCTTCTATGAAATAGCCGCCCTGCCAAATGTGTCGGCGCAGGTCGCAAATTTTGATTTCCCGTCTTGGATTGAATATTGTCGCGTGTTCCTTACTGATCCTAATATCGCAACGAATGTCATTGATGGGTCGAGATTGCTTACGCCTGAAGTGATGACAGCCAAGGCGAAGGATTTGACGGATCTCATTTTGGATAATCCGGATTATTCGCCTGGATTTAATTTCAGTAAGTCGTGACTATCGTTCCCTTTGGGTATAGAGACTGATCCATTCATATGTAGTCGGGAGAGTCAATTCCAGAGAGCGCGACAACACGGCTGTCCACGAAGTCTGGAAAAAGAGCGCGGCGCTAATGAGTTTCGGCGCGGATTGGGAAGACAATGCACCACAAGAAGACAAACATCGGATCAAGAAGGGGCTTGTCAAGCTTACTGAGAAGCTGGGGGAGATTGTTGGAAAAGAAGGGGGGACTTATATCAACGAGGCGAGCCCGTAAGTTTGATCTATAGTATAACAACCCTTGACATTGTTTGGGGCAGCTTGATCACTGACGATTCTGTAAAATAGGTACGAGAAAGAATGGGAGGATGTCTTCTGGGGAAAGAAGTATGAGAAGCTGCTGGCAATCAAGAAACGAGTTGATCCGTCCAATTTGTTTGTCTGCAATAGGTGCGTGGGGACGGATATCGTTCTGGAGCCATGAGGGGTGTGAAATGCCCTTTTTTTGAACGAGAACTGGGTAGGAGATGCGGGTGCTGGATTTGAAGGCGTAAACTGTATCTTACCAAATATCTTGATAAATATTTTAATTTCTACAGGGTCCTTATTCTCAAATTGTAGATGGTATTTATATTCTCTAGATTTTTTGACATCACGTCACGTGGTTCTGGGCTCTCGTTTTCCGCTTTCTTCAAATCCGCGACTTCAACATTTCAAGTTCTCCAACTCCAGCAATCTCCCAATTCTCCCTCCGCCGCTGCTAATTAGCTGTACCCGACAAGGCAAATCAATTACCAGGTAGCCCTCATTCCTACAGCCACGAGACTGTCCTAGAAGGAACACTACAAAAGATCACCGCGCAAAACTCCCAACTCCGCCGCCGCAAAAAAGCATGGCGATCACAATCCTCCCCCCCTCTCCACCAGACGAACCATATATCTCCTCAGACGACGAGTCGAGAGATTCCGAAGATGATGTGAACATGAGCAGAGGCCCTGCGCGGCCCGCGAAACGACTCAGACTATCGAAGGGCGGAATCGTTACACCGGGAGAAGTGGTTACAGACGATCCGCAGTGGATGAGGTATGTTCTGATATCCTCTCCTCCAAAGCTCCCTTGGCGATTTACATTCATGCTTAAAATCCTCCGCGACTCCTTACATATCCCCCAATTCAACCGAACACCCACTAACCCAACAATCCAGAGGCCACGGCACCTTCACCCGCCCCCTCACAAACCCCTCCACCACCACCACCTCCACCTCAAACACCATAATCGCCACCGTAGCCGGCACCGTCCTAAAAACCAACAAACTCCTCTCCATCCAGCCCCTCCGAGCCCGCTACACGCCCGAAATCGGCGACCTAGTCATCGGCCGCATCGTCGAAGTCCAATCACGCCGGTGGAAGGTCGACGTCGCCGCGCCCCTACTTGCCCAGCTGCCCCTATCCGCCATAAACCTGCCGGGAGGAATATTGCGCAAGCGCACGACGGCCGATGAGCTGCAGATTCGCTCGTTCTTCAATGAGGGCGACTTGTTGGTTGCGGAGGTGCAGGCTGTGCATCAGGATGGGGCGGCGTCGTTGCATACGCGCTCGCTGAAGTATGGGAAGTTGCGGAATGGGGTTTTTTTGGATGTTGGGGGCATGAGTGGTGCGGGTGGGGTGAGTAGGGGGAGTGGGGTGGTGAGGTCGCGCAGGCAGGTGTGGACGGTTAATGCGGCGAATGGGGGCGGGGAGATTGATGTGATTTTGGGGGTTAATGGGTATATATGGATCTCGAAGCATGTGGGGGATGGTGAGGGGGCTGGGGGCGCGGCGGGGGCAGGGACGGATGTCTCGATTACGAGGATGGAGGAGATGGTTAGTAGTGCGATTTATTCGAGTCAGAATGATGAGATTGGGATGGCTACGCGGAGGGAGATTGCCAGGCTTTGTGGATGTATAAGGGTGCTGGTGGAGGGGGGGGTTAAGGTTGATGAGGAGACGGTTATGAAGGCTTATGAGGAGAGTTTGGGGATTGAGATGGAGATTGGGGATGAGGAGGATGGGGAGGGGGACGGGGAGGGGAGGGATTATCTGGGTGGGGAAAAGGCGAGTAGGATTGTTGCAGCGGCGTTGAGGAGGTGATGGGTCTCTCTTAGCTGCGGTCGATGATAACTGGCGAGGCTATGGAGTTGGAAAGCCACGGCAAATATTGTATCTTGTATACCCTGCGCATGCTTATAGATAGGTACGGAAGAGTCGTTTTGGGTGAATGTAAAAGGGGTATATACCATTCGCAAAAAGCAAAAATATACACAAAAAGAACAGGTAGAGACAGCAAGTCTAGCTGCAAGAAGTCTTCATTACCCCCCGTAACAAAACCAACAAGGAGGGGAGGACGGACTTATATCCGCCCATCCTCCATATCCTCTAACTTCCGATCTATCTTCCTAACCGCCCCCTTTACTCACGGCATCCATACCCCCCAGAACAACAAAACCAGAAAACTCGAACAAAAACGACAAAAAAGAACACCAATCAAAACCACACCTCCTTACCAAACCCCCTACAACTTGAAAACCGGCACAACCCCACTCCACTCCCCCCTCCCCCTCTCCTCCCAATACCCATCCTTCCCACCCCTCAACTTCCACACAGTCTCCTCCTGCCCACCAGCCCCCTCACACTCAACCTTCGCAAACCACCTCGGCCGCCACTCCTCCCCAGTACTCTCCATCTCCTTCCTCCTCTCCCGCTGACTTTCCTCAAGCTGGACCTTTACATCCTCCGCCCGATCAACATCCCCTTCCTCTAACAGGCGCTGATCCGGCCGCAACCGACTGTCTGTAAGCGGCAGCTTGCCGGCTTCGATCGGAGTGACCTCATTCAGCGAGACGGCAAATGAAGTGAAACCGTAGTTCTTGGGTGCTTTATCAACGAGCGGCCCGGCGGCCCAGATCGTCTTGTTAGTCTGCGTGCCGTGCTCGGTTAGTTGGAGGGACGTGGTCCAGGTCCCTTGAAGACCTAGGGGTAGTTCTTCGCCGTGCGTGTCGAACGCTTTGACGACCACTTCCTCGCTGCGGCCCGAGAACATGCCGCCAGCCTTGAAGGTGGTTATCGTCTTTTGTCCCGTGGTCTCGTTTAGCACGCACATTTCGCCCACGGGCTCAACGTATTTTTCGCCTGCGATGATGTTACGCAGGAAGCAGGTGGCGGGAGACCAGCTGAAGTGTTCCCCGCTAGAGTGCAGGGTTAGACGGGCTTTGCCGTCCGTGATGATTTCGGCGGATTTGCCCCAGAATTTTTGGGTGGGTTTGGGTGACTGGGCGAAGGACCAGTCTTTGGAATCCGCTTGGCAGGCTAGTTGTACGGGGCGGTGGGAAACCTTTTCCGCGATGAAGCGGAAGCCCCTGTCTTCGCGGACTAGTTCGAAGGTTTCGCCGAGCATGGGGTTGAAGGGTTTGCGAATGGCGCGTTCCTTGATTCTCGAGTTTGACAAGGGAGAAAGGGCGAATGCTGTGACGTAGATCAAGCGTTCTAGACCGTCGGTTGCGTTTGCGGCTTTATCGAGGAGTTGGGAATACTCGAACGTCTCAGCTGCGCGCTGTAGCAGGGACATTGGTTCATTGGCGGAGACTGGCATGGAAATGGTTGACAGGTCCTTGCCGACATTCTTCCGTAAGAAGCTAATAAGACTTGGTGGGAGGACGGTGGGAGAAACTATTTTCATTCTCCGCGTCACCTTATTCAATGGTAGGGGTATAAGAGATTTTGGTTTGGCCGGGAACAGGGACGCGGAGTTATCAAGTCTGAACCCATTGCTCGTAAAGGTGTCGGTTTCGTCCACGTCGCTACCGGAAAGCGATCCATCATCTTCGTCTGCGGTCACAGGCGTCTCGCTCCTGGCATCTTCATCATCACTGTCTCGTTGGATAGTGAGCAGCGGAGAGACATTTCCACCATCAGTGGCATCAAAAAATTCCTCCGATGCTTCAGACTCAAAACTTGGTCGGGCTTTGGCATGCGTAGATTTATTGACGATCTTTTGTTTTTTATCCAGCATGAGAGTCGCAAACTCGGAAACAACAGTGTTAAGGTCCCGGAGAACAATCAATAAATCATCATGTAAACTAGATTCGCCTGTATTAATTTGACTAGCCGGGGGTTTGTTGTTTGGAGCAACAGGCCCGGCACTAGTTGGAGGAATCGTAAGGTGAGGAGAAATGTTCCGCTTCGCCCCTTGGTTGGGGATACCGGCATTATCTCGCGGTTTGAGCTTCCAAAACGACCGCTTCTCCTTGTTTTCCATGCCTTCATCCAGACTGCTCCCCGATGGAGATGGAACAGGCTTAGCGCCCGGGCTTTGGGATCGTTCCCGGCGCTCAATAGGGGTAACCAGATATTTGGGGTCTGTATCTCTCGCCAGACGGCGGACCATGTCCCTTGAATGAGAAACTTTCTCAACCAGAGCCTCCACCTCACTCCACTGTCGAACGTCTGTGGCAACACTGCGAGCGGTCGGTAAAGGTTCGACGCGGACCTTTGGCCGCGATTCTGATGGCCCGCCATCTTGCGGTTTGGAAGCTTTCTCCAATGCACGCTTCCACGCTGTAAAATCAATTTCATTAGAGGCACGGAGATGCCAGATCTCCACGCCTGAATCAATGGATATTTCTCTAGTCTTTTCATTTGTCGCTATTGCCGCTAGTGTGAGAGGGACGGCCCCACGTAGCGCAGAGGAATTACGGTCGTGATAATATGACAATGTTGAGGTACTGAAGTCGAGAGAAAAAAAACGGCGAGCATATCCCTGATGCCGTTTTCTCCGCCTCTTCTGCAGTATTCCAGTATGGACGGTCACGGGGAAGCTCTGTGACGAATCTGAGCTTTTGGGAGGAGGCTTCGAATGGCCCCAGCGGCCATGGCGCAACGACTCCGTTGAATCTGACGCCGTAGGGTTCAGGCCGGGACTTGGGCGGCTCGCCAGATTTGTTATGTTTGCTCCAGCAAGCGCCTGCGAATGGTGGATTTGGTGTCCCGACTGAGGAGGGGCGTGGGTGGGATAGGTAAGCAGGACAAAGGTGGCTGTTTTGGAGATCTGTTTCGAGAAGGTGTTGTCAAAAACAAGCGCGTAGTTTCCGCCCTCATTCTGTCCAACATCATAGGTTCCCTGAGAGATTTTGTCTGCCTCACACTTCCCGATCCACGAGATTGGTTTTAGGCCTATATTCTTCAGTTTGTCCGTGACAACTGACGACGAATGCGCATTCCTATTGTTCTCCTTGTTCAGCTCGTTGAACTCGTTGACGAAGGCTTCGCTGGATACGGAGCCGTTCTGGCTCGTGGCGACGCTTCCGGACTGGCCGGGATGTTTGAAGATGCCGAAATTGAGGGACTTTTTATGCGGTTGTATGCTCCACGAGATGGTATGTTCGGATTTCACGTTTATCCAGCGCACAAGATATGACTATTCAAACCTGAAAGTTAGTATTCTCCGGAGCATCGCGACTCTTGATATAGACGGGGAGAGGTGTATATACTTTACTGTGGATCTCAAGCTCCTCCATTCCGGCCATTTTGTTAGACTTGGATTTCTGAAACCCAAGGGCTATATTTTTTCAGGTCCGCGATCCGAAAAGAAGAGGGATTGCGCGGTAAAAAAGCCCAGTTGTTACCTGACCATGACAAAGAAATTCTGGCGGCGGCGGAGCAGGCAGTGCTTACAGCGGAGCGGTTGGTGGGGACTGTGCGTAGGATGCGTCAACAAACGTTGGTATTTTTGGTGCTTCGAACGCGACCACACTGGGAAAGTAAGCGCACAGCCCACCAGCAGCGAGGACGGGGCAATTCTATGCGCTACACGGCGGGATGTTGTATAGATCGCGGGGGATGCGGTTGGATGCCAGCTGGATGCATCCGCCGCCTGAAACCAAATCAGCCTTGCTGACTCAGCATGCGGCTCCTCTGGCATCCGCTAGTCCAAAAGCAGCGAGCCGAGGCACGGATCCCTGCAATATCCGCTAGCTTCCATTGGCTGGCCGAGCTATCATGTGATTCCGCGCCTGTCTTCTAAATATTATGTCATTTTGGGCATCAAGCTTTGATGTATGGAACAAACTTTCGTCAACAATGAGAGCAAAGAGCAACCCGCTAGAACTGCGTTGAGATCTCTGCGGCAGTTACCATTTATACTATTACTTCTTGGCTGCCAATTTTTTCTCATATCATAAAAAAACCTAGAGCCGCTGGCCTCGTAAGGATTGATCCTTTTTGGTCTAGTTGGAATTGTATTCCCACGCATATTAATTCCTCACATGCCAGCCGAAAATGTCAGAGAAATATGATATTGATCATGAACCCGGAACCCCTCGAAATTTCTCGGCCTGTTCTCATTATTTGTCGAAGTGGAATGTTCCAAGGATGGCTTATGATGTCAGAGGATGCCTGCACTCGCAATACCTCCCACATGCAATCAACTTATGAGAATACTCTTAGCACAGAACTGCCCGCCATCCGAATTTTGTGGAATAGGAAGAGAAGAAGTAGAAAATGTACCGAAACATTTGAAGACTTGTACACCATAAGTTGCCCCCTATATCCCACCCCATCCCAATCAGGTGCCCACGGGGCTCTTCAATCCAAAGTGTGGTATAATCACCAAGCCCCTTGATACATGCTAGATGCCGGGACAGCGGGCCAATATATAGAATGGCCCAATGTCTGCGACGCCTGCAGCCCCTTTTTGTATCGTGTTTGAATAACACTGCGTTACAAAATTCAAGTCGAGTTCCATTGATCCTCTCCCAATTAGCATTTTCCAGCTCCGTTGACTGGCTCGACCGGGTGAGCAGTGCGGTTTTCGGGGGAACCACTTTTAATGGCCTTTTCAATCTTTGTTCCAATGTGTCGCTCGACCCATTTTTCAATCTGCACCAGTAAGTCAGTGGCCACTTCAAAAATATGAAGAATAGTTCAAGGGATTGTCACGCACTGGGCAGTATTTGAAAATGAGCCATCCCGTGAGCGTGAGCGTCAGACAGACGCCGCCGAAAAGGATGTACCAGCGCCAATCGGGGTTGCCCTTTAATATATCCACGTTCATGCCGAATAAACTCTGTGTAGAGAGTCGGGATTGTTAGTATCACGGAGATCGAAAACATGCATTGTATCATGTTGCAAGGGACCATACCGAAGTGAACATCGCTGGTAGGAAAATAAACTATTTATAATTTAGTATCTCCTCAGCAATGAAATAAAAGTCGGATGAAATCTTACAGTGACCCAGCTAAGTCGCTTCATGCTCGTCGCTGCCGTTGTTGACCTTCGAGCCTCATTGATGGAGACTAAGTTAAACTCCTGCAAATAATTAGCCAACCTGGGATATAATAAATAACGGGCATACTAACAACTCGAATGAGATCGTTTGAAAGTTCATCCAGTTGACTGATTTTGGTACTGATCTCCTTTGAGAAGTCGTCTATTTCCTCTAGCAAGCGTTTCAGCGCTCGTCCTTCATCATAGCGGCGACTGTAATCTAGGCTAAATTTTCTCGCGCCATTAATCTGGTCTCGTAGATAAGTTCGAAACTCGGTCCATCTTTGTGCATCTCTTAGGAATTCCTCCAAAAGTTTGGGGTTCTCTCCCTTCGCAGATAAAACTTCCTGGCGCTGGGGTGGAAAATATCAGTAAACTAATTTCCCAGAAGCCCCGATGAGGACACGGTGCACGCAAGAAACTTACGCGGTCGTTAAGATCGCTCTGCTCCCGGTTGAATAACTCGAGCCATTTACCTCTCAAAAAGTGCATGAAATGTTGAAAAAACTCAAGACCGTTTTCTGGAAGGAAGAAATACGGCAGTATGCTGAAGTGGTCCCTTGATTTCCAACATCCCCCGGCATGCCCGTCTGGAAACCAAGCCACGGACCATGCAATTTTTAGTATTTCATCTTCAGGTAAATCAGGGATATCTGAGCTTGAAGAAACCCGTTGAAAAGGGAAAAATATCCGGACAGAATAGATTGTCGTGTTATAGCTCCCCTCGACCTGAGAAAATTGTAATTTATATGGCAAGAAAATAGACGAGTCATTGGCAGGAAAATTTGGCCAAGCAGATAAATTTTTCATTAACCTAGAAAGCCTTAGTTGGGACCTTTGAAATAGGAGGGAATAAATTGCTTACAAGAAGCATCTCTCTGTTCTACGTTCGGTCAAAATTTGTCCCATTTCGCTTTCGATCTGCCCTTGTGAAATGAACTGGATATACTTCTCTCTCCCCTTCCTCTCCGATAACTTAACGGTATCCGATTCCTGTTTTCCGTATGCGCTGTACCAGTCTGCTGCCACGATATCCTTCGTATCTGCGCCGTGCTTGAGTAGTAATTCGATAAATTTGAGATTTGTTTGCCGAAATGCAAGCTGTAGGGGGGTTGCCCCTTCGCTGTCCTCGGAGTTGGTATCGGCTCCGGAAGAGATAAGTGCCGTCGCTAATTCAAAGTTCCCAGAGGATACGGCGTTATGTAGTGGAGTTCTGTTTCGGAAATCCTTAGAGTTGACATTATATCCGGTTTTGAGAAGGGACTTGATTAGCTCTTGATGCCCTTGGCTAGCCAGTATCGGGAGAGTGACGGTGTCAGTTGAGCTAAGTAGCTTTATCACCAGGCCGTGTCCCGCCTTTGCTGCCCACCACAGCGGCGTCCGGCCGTTTGTGTCCCGGGCTGTTGGGTCAAGCCCGTTTTTAAGGAGGGCCGTCACCGCTTGGTCTAATCCAAAGTGTGCTGCCAGATGCAGACCCGTTACTTCCCTCGGCGCATCTTGGCTATATCCTGACGCACGCGAGCCATTTGGTGAAACCAGCATAGCCTGGCAGGCGCTCGTAACCTTCTCTTCATTTCGGAGAAAGTTTAGCATCAACTCATCAGCCAGTTCTGGAACCTGACGGGCATGATGTCCCCAATATCTGGCCGCATAGTCATAAAACAAATTGTCTTTCAACCGGGCCTCAAATTGCTCATCCGTGCAACAATAACCGGCGAAGAATTTATCGAAGGATAGGTACGTGATGCAAGTCGCGGCGATTTCTGCGTGGGCATTAGGGAACCAATGTGGCTGTGTTCGTTTGAAGTACTTCTCTATGGTGTAATGCGCGTAACGGATCACATTGGTTCCTTTTTCAACCCTAACCAGACCAGCGCATGTGGATATCGCTTCGCCAAAGTTCTCAAAATTGTCATTGTCAAGTGCTCGGTCGCCAATCTCCACCGCAAGGGCCTCCCGGAGTTCCCCGGTAGTTATTGGTCGCTTGGCGCAAACAATCCACGACATAACACGCTCAGCAATATGCCGAAAGCCCTCCTTCTGGTCTTTGATTCTCCCCATGCTTTCCTCACATACTTGATCCAAATGTTCCGACTCTAGGGGAAGATTCAATAGAGTACGCTTAACAGCCCTTCTCGTTCTCTTATCGAGGAGCGAATTCAGATGAAGTTGGGCAAGCAGGAACCTGAACAACCGTTAACTCTGTCCGCTATACCTCGCACGGGGGAACACATACATTCCGTCAAACGATTGGAGAACTATCGTCTGGATATCTTCCTGCAAAGAAGTGCTTTTCGAGACGCATGAAGGCAAAAGTGCCATATGCTCTTCTAGGTACTTCCGCACATCCTCGTCGTGAGCACGGATATCTATTATGACGCTTATTCTCTCATGAAATATTCTCTCAATCTCTGGAACGAAGCGTGAGGTTGCGAAAAATTTGATATCTGCTCGGTGTTGAAGATCAAATAACTCTCCAAGTAGATAGTCCCGATCTCTGTCGATATTTGAGCATTCATCTACAGCATCAATAACAATGAAAGCTTTAGAGTACTCATTTATAACCGGAAGAAGCACCTGAGAAAGCTGTTTCAAAGATGGCCGTGTGTCTCTCCTGCTATGAGTCTCGTGTAAATCTTCCAATGCTTTAGGCACCACCTGCCTCTGCTGCACCAGTTGTTTCAGTAAGCTGGCGAGAAGATCCACTGCTGTCTGTTCAGTCTTCTTCCTGTGATTACAGAACAGACATGCTATACCAGTTTCATCTCTATCGCGCAGGCTCTGTTGTAGTTCATCAACTACAATAGCTGCCATCATTGTTTTGCCCGCTCCCGGAATTCCTTGGCAGAAGAGTGTGGTCCCTTGTGCTTTCCACGTCTTGTACTCTCGAGATTCCAATAGCCATAGACCAGTCCCTTCTTGTCGTTTTGCAATGATCTCCCTCTGCTGGACAGGGAAATTTGCAGGTGTAAGCCAAAGAACGACCTTGGATACATGTTCTTGAAGACTATCAGTAAACTGTCTAAGCTATCACGATTTCGAAAATAACTGGTAGAAAATAGTCATGGAGCAAAAATCCAGCAAACAGAGCTTACCTGAATTGGACACAGCTTCCGCGACAGTCGGTATTTCTGTAGCATTCGGGATCGTTGAGGTTTCCTCTGGCTCAACCACATTCAGGAGCTCTTTAGCATACGCCGCTGCTGCCGCAGCTGCATATCCTTTCCATATTGTGTCGGCATGCGTGTCTGCATAGTCACAAATACCACGAATAACCAGACATGGGAATTGATCAAGCAGCCTAACAGCCCCCGCATCGAAACAAATAACACCAAGTTGTCCAGCTAGCTGGTCCCTCACAGTGCCATCCTTTATCACCGCGTCAAGACACGCAACTATACCGTGATGGACCACTGGACTATTTGTGGTTCGAGGAGGTCGATGCACAAGTCTGGTGACATCGCAGCTGTCGCACGATTGGCCTCGATTAACATGCCTATATTGAGCTTCGAACAATCTATCCTGCTCCTGCCCAGGATACTCGAACCGGTTGCTCTTTGGGGCGTAATTGGAAACCATATTGGAGAGAAAATGAGGAATACGACTGCCGTCTGTGGCATACGTTTCTTCCAGCTTTGAGACCGCCATATGGAGCATCGGAGGCGGCTCGCTCGTAGGCGCAGCCCCGGTAAGCAGAGGCGATGTATCAATTTGTATTGTTTGGGAAGAGACCACAACGTCACCCAGACGGATGTCGTTTTTCCCGCTAGGCACTCCTCCCCCAACGCCTACCATCAATCCAAATCGGATAGATTTAAAGCTGGACAGCATCTGAGTCATTACCCGAGCCGTAACCGCTGTGCCGTAAGCCCCGGGGGGCAAGCAGGCAATAACAACATCATGACCACCCATACTGCCAAGCGTATAAATATTTTCATCCCCCGGACGAAACGGTAAATCGCCGTGGACTTCGTCGAGCATGGCTGTGGCAGCAGCCATTTCGATCGGGAGGGCACATACCCAACCGACTGTATAATCTTCATGTGTTTTCGGCATTGTGAAGATATCGCGATGGTGTGATCATAGGCACATCAGCCTCCAGCGTTGGAGGAAGGGCAATATGACGTAGAGGCAGGATGGAGATTCGAAGAGACGGGCGGGGGTTAACAGAGCCAGAGGCCACGCCTGCTAACGAAGGCAGGCTTCTGTGCAAATTGGCAACGGTGGCTATTATAACATAGCAACGAATGGAGGCAAAACAGAGAGGAAGTGGGAACTTCCTCGAAAACAGTCAAGTCTGATCAATAAGTACCACAGGCCCAGGGGACCCAAGGCACCCTGTCTGGACATAATTGCGTGGTGCCATGACAGGAAACGCCCCCTCAATAATGGGATGCTTGTAGTTGTGTGATTAGGCGCCGCCGCATATGCAAGGCTATCACATTTGCTCGCGGGCCGCATCGATGCTGCGGGGATGCATGCATTTCCTCCAGGGCTATTGGCGAATCGTTGATAATATTGGAGTCGTGGGACGGTTGGACGTCGAGGATATAAATAGGCGCCGGAGGAGGAAAATCCAAATGTTCCGGAGAGTGGTGGAGAAGGAAACCGAGAACGACAATTAGTATCAAAAACCTCCAACACGATGAGGATTGGAAGAACAGGACGCTATTCCGGCCTCTCTATCTCTAAATTATTGACAATGTATCCATCATCTATAACCTGCTAGCCCTAGTTACACCTGAAATCCACATTTCAACAACACCCTCAACCTGGCTGGATTCTGCAAATTGCCAGTGCATGCCGTGTGCAACATAGAGCTCTCCTCCTATCCTCTCTCCACGGCAAACTAAACCACGCCTTTACCAATGCAGGCGCAAACTCTGTGGCATACCCCTTTCCCCACTCGTCCGGGTGGATTGTGTATCCCATCATCGTAACGGGTACAAATCCATTTGTCCCTCCATAATCGATGATGCGGCCAGTGGGATCGTTCGCAAGTAGGATTACGAAGAGGAAGCTAAACAAGTCCCATAGCGCAAGGTGGCGCGGTGAAGGTCCTAGTGACGATCCATTTCTGGGTGACGGAGATACCTTTGTGCGGTATAAACGGGTATCCAGAAGAGCAGATCGTTAGTGGTAAAGGTGAGTATACTTGGGAAAAATACACCCACATGGATTTCCAAGATATGCTACCCATAGACAGTGACTAAAGAGGGCAAGATATGGATATATGACCGGAGCTCATAGGGTCCGCGCAATTTCTGCCTTTGAATGTATGGCGAACACCAACTCCCGGGCGCTCTGCATCTGTATAGCGCCCATGGTGGAACAGCAGCCGCGGAGTGGAGATGGTGATCGCCGATCGGAGTTGATTCTGCAGCGCTTCTATTTACTCTGCAGGGATGATGATGGTGCCGAAAGAGGGTCCCAGAGCGGATTCGGTTGTTGCAACGTCGGGAGGGGGCTGGAGTCCTGAAGGATCATCCATTGGTGGCCCCGCCCACAGGTTAAAGTAACTATTCCACTGACTTTGCTGTTACAGTGAGCTTTGGCAGCTGACATTTATGATTTCGCCCTGAACTAATCAATCGAGTTCTCAACTGACCCTACCTTGTATTGATTATGAAAAATAAATATCGCAGAAGATTCCTAACTTCACAGAGCCCCCCCCCCCAGTTATCCTAATAGGTATACGGTCTCCTAATAATGGGACGGAGGAGTATCATACTTCGCAAACCTCGGCATGCGGCAAGCTCCATATGGGGCTAAAAATAGCTTCTAAATTAGCTATGCATCTCCATATCTCTCTCTTTAATTATAGAAATATGGGAAATTCCTGCAAAAAAGAGTAGTAACGTGATCTCATGTGATGTCACGTGCACCCCACCAAAAATCTCAGGGGGAATTGGGGGCGGGGGGTGGTAGGGGCGGGCGGGGGCAGTAGGGGTGGTAGGGGTGGTAGGGGTGGGCAGGGTGGGCGGGGATGGTAGGGGTGATAGGGGTGGTAGGGGCGGTAGGGGTGGGGCGGCGCAAGCCGAAAGCGAGCGAAGCGAGTGCATGAGGCTTGTGATCCATAGCTACAAGAAGCAAGTTGTGTGAGAATCCAACGAGACCAAAAAGGATCAATCCTGTGGTGACCGCCGCCACACTTATTAATGTGATCCTTTCTGTGGTCCAACACAAGTGGTCCAAATGTGCTGGCGGCCCGGAGCTGTGGTCAAACCCTGGTCTTCACTAGGATGGCGGGGCTATCTACTCTAAGCCTTCCCTGAAGGCAACTTGAATAGAGGACCCGGCGTTGAAGACGAGAGGGGAGGTGGTCTGGTAGTTATTATTGGCTGTTAAAACAAGGCTCAACGGTATTGAGCTGGAACTCCTCCAGAATTTGTAGAATGCTGACGCATACGTGTATACCAGAAATAGCTGGAGTAACCTTGGAGGTCTCTTGTTCTCGATGCCTGGCTCTATCCCCTTGATTGGGAGATAAAGAGAGTGTGTGGGTGGAACCCCTTTTCTTCTGTCGCCCCCGCTTTATAATTAGGGCACATCCATAGTTAAACTATCCGATTTCATGATTAACAACAGCCAGTTTTAATAAATCGCCAGCCATCTCCTGCGCTTCACACATCCACGGACCATGTTTTCAGCTATTTTAGCAACACACACGAGAAACCGGCGACCATTCTCGAAAAGAAAGCCCGAACCGATCACGGACCAACTGTCGCGCCAAGAGCATTGAGGAATCCTGTCTGCTCGTTAGACGTTAGCTAACCTCATACTCGCTGCTTATGGCCGGAGAATAAGCCCAAATTGGACTAGCAGCTGGTAGGAATTTTATAATTAATATCAAGCGGGAGTCCGGCCAGGATTTATGGTGGGAAGTTCTCGGCCAAGTGCACAGGCGACGGCCAACATTGCAAACAATACTCTCCTGCTGCACGACACGGACAAAACGGACAAACAAAGAAGACGTGGCATGGCGTAATATGTTTCGGAGAGCCTCCATTCTCAACCAGTCCGTTCCAAGCCAGCACTGTCATCATCCGCGCCCGATGATGCCTTGGCTTGTTTGTGTATCTTGTCCGGAGCACAGCCGCTTTCAACAATCGTGGGCCAGAGAAGGGGGAGGAGCAGTTACACCCTCATGTCCGCGCTAAGCAGAAGGATTAACTATGCCCGGAGGCTGCCAGCTCCATTCCTAATCGATATCCATCGCCGGACTGGCCCCAGAAATGCTTCGCTTCTGTCCGTGTTCGTCCGTTCTCTCGGAAATCCTGCAGAAAAAGGACGCCGAAGAATGGACCCTACAGCCCGTCGCCTCTCCCCCGGGAACTTCTCCCGGAAGTTTTTTTCTGTGGCCTCGGAGGTAGCAACGGTGTGGCGGCTGATAAAGACTCATCACTGTCAGCAACAATACCAGTCAACGGGTTCTGCTGGACATGATCTGAGCACACGCAACCGGAAAGGAAATGGCTAATAAGTGTCTCGGTCGAGCTACTCTTTCTATGCCCGATGCTTATTAAAGGGACGTGCCAATGTGAAGTGCGGCACAAGCTTTTTGAATAAAAGACAGACTCCCTTTGAAACAGCTGTTAGTATGCTTTCGCAGGGAACGGAGAGGTTGGTATAGTAGGAGTAACGCAGTCTTTGGCGCCTGTTCCTCAAGCGGATAGTGCTCCGTTGACCTTTAATTCCGTTCCCCCTCCCTTTTTATTTTGTTTTCTGCTTCGTCCTCGTCTTCTTCTCTTGGGATTCTTTACCTCTCTTGCCGGGGGCAAAGGTTACTGATCTCGAGCACGCTGTCTATATATCAAACTTCACAATGGCGGAAGATAATCCCACCACCAACACGCCCGAAGAAAAGGTCGAGGAGACGCCGCCGACTGAGAAACCCAAGAGATCTCCGGCATTCTATTTGGCGGTCTTTTTCCTGTGCCTCGTATCGGTGATTACTTCCTTGGATTCCGTCATCATCACAGCCGTCATTCCTAGCGTTGCAGAAGATCTCGGAGGCTCAACCGTGCAACTTTTCTGGTGCGGCACGGGGTTTTTGCTTGCCCAAACTGTGAGCTCAGACAATTTCTATTCCGATCCAGTTGAATCTACATGTTCCTCCTATTGCTTCCTGCATGCTACCTTTATGGTACCTCACTAAAGTTTTCTGCAGGTCACCATCCCGATATATGGTACATTTAGCGATATCTTCGGCCGCAAATGGGCGTTGAACATTGCCTTGGGCGTGTTCACCTTTGGTAGTATCCTATGTGCAACTGCCAAGTCAGTGCAATGGCTAGTTGCCGCCCGAGTTATCAAGGGGCTTGGAGCTGGAGGCAATCTGAGCTTGGTGTCTGTTATCATCAGTGATATCACAACGCTGCAGGAACGAGGGTCATTTATGTCACTGGTGTCCCTAGCTTGGGCAGTGGGAACTATTGCTGGGGTATGTAGATACAATCGCTTCGCCATCTACCCCGTCTTTCCAGTTATCCCTAAAACGGTCGCTACATGTGGGTTACTAACCGAACGACGTCCATAGGTTCCAATTGGCGGCGCCATCGGGGAGCGTGCATCCTGGATATGGGCATTTTGGATCAACGTACCTATCTGCGTCGCTTCCTTCATTGGTTTAACATTCTCCCTGCGAATAAAGACTGCTTCGACGACCCTCAAGGACAAAATTTCCCGGATCGACTTCCTCGGCATTTTCGTATTCGTGGCATCTACGACGTCGTTTCTCCTTGGCCTAACAACAGGTGGAACTCTTTACCCATGGCGTTCTGCGAGGGTTATTGTACCCCTCGTTGCTGGTGTGGTGGGATGGGTTCTCTTCGCCTGGATTGAACATAAGCATGCTAAAGAGCCAATGATCCCGCTTAGAGTTTTTTATGACCGGACAGCTGCCGCAGGAGGTTTTGCTGGGGTGTTCTTCCACGGACTGGTGCTGTGGAGCTTATCATATTATATCATTATATTTGTGAGTTGTTCTAGGGTTTCGACAGAATTAGCCCCGTTAGGATATTAAGCTAACACATCCTCACCCAGTTCCTTGGTGCTACACAGCACGGGCTCCTCCATTCCTCCGTGGAGACTCTACCAGGAATGTAAGTTATTCTATTCCTAAGCATTCACCCAGTATAAAAAGCGGCAAAACTAGAAACGGAAAACATACCCACCCATCCAAACAAAGGCAGCCTTTACTAACCCCATCGAATAAAAAACAGGGCCTTCATCGCCCCCTTTTCCATAACCGCGGGAATAATAATGTCCAAAACCCTCCGCTTTCAAAAAATAATCTGGGCCGGCTGGATCTTCATGACCATCGGCACGGGCCTCAACGCCCTCCTTAAACCCTACTCAAACGGCGGAATTCTTTATGGAGTGCGTATCATCATGCCCATCGGCGCGGGCCTCCTATTCCCCACAACCACCATTGCCGTCCAATCCGTTCAAAAGGGTGAAGACGTCGGCATCGCCACCTCCGTACAAGTCTTCTCACGGAGTCTGGGACAGGCGTTTGGCGTTGCGTTGGGCGCAGTAGTGTTTCAGAATGAATTTGATAGGTTGGTGAAGAGCGCAGTGGAAAGGGGGGAGATTGGGGATGGGAAGTATGTGATTCTAGGCTCCCAGGCGGATGCCGTGTATAAGGTTATCCGGACGTTTCCGGAACAGGTGCAGACGGTTTATCGGTTCGTGTATGCGGATTCGTTGAGGACGATTTGGTATGTGCTCACGGCCCTCGCTGGGGTTGCGCTTTTGGTTAGCTTGGTGATGAGGGATGAGAGCTTGAATAAGGAGGTGAAGGGGAAGCACCAGTTTGACCATGAGAATGGGAATGAAGGGACGGAGGCGGATGTTGAGCGGGGAAGGGATGCAGATAATGAGGAGGTTGTCGAAGAAAGGGGGAATGGTCTGGGAGTAAAAGAGGCGAGGGATAGTGGGTCGAATTCGAGACGAGCATAGCGTGGAATTCAACGCTTAACTTCTTTACATCTTTTGTGGTGAATCGCATGTGTGGGTATACACTGCTATGTTTTTTAATGAATTATCAAAAACCCTTGGGTGGTTAGAAACAGGCAGCTATCATATGAGTTTATCAATGCTGCCTTTTGACACCTTAACTAAAGCTTAGCCAAAAAGCTCGAACTAAATTCTAAGCGCGCGGGAACCTCCGCCTCAACAAACTTCGTCTAACTAAAGGCTCAAGGTTAAATTAAAGTTATTCCAGAGACATTCTAGCGTCTTGGCATATCCGAATCTGATTTGGCAACGTCCGGACTATGGAGAGGGTCAAGTCGGTTGACAAGTGGCAACACATCATAATGTTATAAGTTGGTGGAGAATTCGGCTTTTCTGCTGGAGGATAAAGCTGATGAGGGGACTCAATCAAATATGATGAGTTGGGTAGTATCAACATACGTCACAAAGAGCGGGTCAGATAGTGTCTGTTTTGATTGGCAACAAGGCTTGGTGGTTCGTTTATATAGCCCTTCATCCACCCCTATCAGCTCCCCTATTCTTACCCTTCTGCACAATGCTGAGTACACCCACCGCCGTCACAGATAGACGCAAGTTATTTAGGCATCCAGGAGGCGTATAGAGGCTGTAGTCTCGATAACATACCCTTATATTCTCCAATAGGGTCCAAACAAAACTTGTTAACCAAAACATTCTCATCGCCCCAAGCCGCTTAAATTGTGCACAAAGAGCCGGGCATCGGGGGGTCTCCTCAACGGGCCTGGGAAAATCCTGCTCAAATATGATATTCGATTGGCAGAGGGCTGCACACACCGACGACGCGGGCTAATGGCCTCTCCTTGGTTGCGGACCAGTTCGCGAAGATTGCTATTAGGCGACGGCGGGAGGAGGTTTCTCTTTAGGCGCTTCGGGTTTTGAAATCATAACGGCAGTTTTTGCTAGGATGTAAATGAAGGATCAATTTATGCCAAATTGGCGGTTCAATTCGAAAGCTTCAGAGAACATTGCTTTCCATTGCTTCCTTTCTTCCTCCACTCGCTGACATTCGTTTCCTCAGTATTCTATAATCAACATCAATCTTGACTCTGCAATTATACGTCGTCGAACTGTCTACCAGGTGTCATGGCATCCGTGGATAAAGCTGGATAACCTACATTTAAGATCAACCAAGATAAATATCCCTCTCATAGGCCAGAGGTAACTGGGAATAACTGGATATATAAAAACATTTTTAATACGATGCTATGCCATGCTATATTAATAACAAGAGAAAAAAATGTAAAATCAAAGCAGCACCAGCTAAATAAAAACTTCAAAACAGAAACAAGCGGGACACAATAAATAATACATGCCTAGATGTAAATGGGTGAGGTAGGCCTGGGTAACTAACGGTAGGCAGGTATGGTAATTTAAACATGAGGATATGGAAGGGAAAAAAAGGACAAAAATGCAAATCAAAGTTTCTCTATCCATCCATACAGATCACAAAAAAAAAAAAAAAACAAGGAAAAAAAAAAATACAAAAGACCCAATTTCTCTCCTCCCTAAACAAACCCAAATACACACCGAAAAAAAAAGGGACAAAAGGGAAAAAAAATTAAATCAAATCCCGACCTTACCATCATCATCTATACCCCCCATGCCCACCCATATGTCCCCCACCGACACCGACACCAGCAGCACCTCCCTTCCTCGCCGTCCTCTTCTCCAAATTCTTAAACATGATCTTAAACCCGTTGCACAGCGCCATCATATCCGGATACGGATTCTTCTGCATCTCGTAGCCCTGCGGAATAACCTTGACAGCCCAGGAGTTGAACTGGGCGTGTTCTCCCGCTTTGAAGCAGAGGTGGAAGTAGCCTGGGTGCTTGTGGTCGATGCAGAAGGCGTAGGCGGAGCGGGTGGGGTTGGCTTTGGTGTAGGTTGTTAACCAGGCCTCTGTTGTGGGGAGAGGGTTAGTATTTGGTTTTGGGTTTTGCTTATGTTAGGGTGGGAGAGGGGGTTAAAAGGCTAGAGAGGGGAAGGGGGATCGACATACCAATATCAGCTCTCGTACCCTCCTGGAACTTTTCATGGAGCATCATGTCGTCGACCTTCTTGGCCATGGCCTTGATATGGTTGACGATCAACTCGTCAAGATCACTATATGTGTAGCGGCCGCCAACCTTGAGCATCTTGCCAACAGAGAACTCGTTATCCTTGTCGAGTTCAAGGACATCAACGTGCTGGTAGATTCCATCGGAAACCTTCCACGTCACAGCTAGATGGTCAGGTCCTTTAGATGAAGTCCGGATAACCACGTCGCCACGGCTCTGGTTGGCAAGGAACTCTTCAGCCTGCGCGGAGTTGAAGGGGCGGAAGAGAGGATGCTTGATAACACGCATGACGCGGCCGGAGGTTTCTGTCTTTTCGCGCAGAGCCTCGCGGTCTGCGTCTTCCTGTCTCGAGTCCCATTCGCCGGCCATGTGATCGAATTGGCGCCGGTACGGTCTGTTGATTTCGCTTTCGCGGAGGGAGGCATTGGCTTGGAAGAGCTTGCGATTGAGGAATATGATCCTTCCTGGGACGGTCTGATGGGGGGAGAACAGGCTTCGGACCGGAATGTCGTATCGATCGGTGATTTCGACTTCGGCGACGAGGACATCGACGCCGCAATCTAGCTTGCCATCGATATGATCGTCTGAAACGCGTTTGATAGAAACGGGTACAACCATGCCTTCAGCGAGTGACTCGTTCGTCTCGCCAGTTAACATAGTAAAGATAGCATCTGTGCTAAGGAAGACAAACTGTTTCCGCAACTCCTCGTAAGGTTGTTGCAGTTCAGCTCGAATGGTCTCAAGGGTGGCGCGCTTTCGTTGGTTAAGATTCCTTTCGAGCTGCTCAGCATACTCCTCGAGGATAAGGTCGTTGACCCGATCCTGTGCGTCTTCCTTGATAAGCTTGCGGACAATCGCGCCCTGGCCGTTTTCATCTGTCTCAGCCTTGATATCCTCCTCATCGAGTTCAAGAGCGTCAGCAGCCATCTTCCGACCAATGTCGTAGTCTTCAGGATGGACACGGGTGTTGTCAAGATAATCGGCATCGGGATCCGCGCTATCGAAATCAATGTAGAGGAAACTAGCACAATTGTTCCATACTTTGACTCCCATAGCTGGATACTGCGTATTGACTCCGAGAAGCTCGATCCTGTTGTTGACAACGCCTCCGTTCATGTTGATAATCTTGAGAAGCTGGGCAGCTTTGCGGGGACCAAGTCCGCAAACATAGGGGAGCAAGTTTGCGGTGGCAGTGTCAGTAACGGCCTCGTTTATATCAACACCACAAAGATTCACCATATCCACGAGAGCGCTTTCCAGCTGTTTCAATATCTTCTCCTCAGAGACCAGCTGCTGCCCGGGTTTGAACTGAATGGATACAATATCTCTGCCCAATGATGCGTACTCCTTCATTGGGTTCTGGAGGTACTTCGCCAGGGCAACGCAGTAGTGTGTCAAAGTAGCGAAGCCAGGATGCTCCATCTGGGCCCGCTCACTGGACTGATAAAGCCGGGCAACTTCATCATTCACGATAACCACTTCCAGATGGTCACTGACTTCCTCATCAAGGTCGTTAGTATATGTAGCGCCAAGGAGATTTTTTGCAGAGACAAGATCGGACAGTTGTTTGTATAGCTTTCGGGTCTCGGGCGAAAATCCAGACACGCCAATAACATCAGGCTTGCGTCGATCAACAAGTTCAACAAAGGCCTCAACATCTCTCCCATCAGCGATCATGCGGTCCGGATCGCCAAGTGTGAGATCGGTAAATTTGCCGTTCTCTAATACTCTTCCGTCTTCTTCAACCCACGCCCAGTAAAGGGGATCCTTGCCCACAATACCGTTTCCATTTGATATAGCAAGCACCCTGGGAATAGTGCCAAGAATCATGCCCTTTGGCTTGTAGGGGGCCTGGTCGAGTCGTGATGAGAATGCCTCTCTGCACTCCTTGGCAACATGATTCTCACACTCCATCTTGATATTCTCTTTCACACCTCGACTCATAATTCGCTCTAGTTTGCCAAGGGCCATATCAAGCACTTCCTTTCGCTCTCTATTCCACGCATCAGCAAGCTCACTAATGTTATCTGTCACGATATCCGGATAAAGGCGTTTCTTATAATTGTCAAAGTTCTCAAAACGGACTTTGACTTCCACTAACCCCTCTTCTTCGGCCTTGAGCATGCGGAGGAAAAGTTCTGGACGACGCGCGATATCGCTAAGTTGCTGGTTCCGTAAATATTTGAACTCGTAATAAGGGTGTTGTTCGTCAATCTTTTTCAATCCCTTTTCGGTCCTGAAACATTCGACAATACCGTTCATGTAGAAAGCCTGCCTGACGACTTTGCGCATCTTGGGGCTCATCGTGAGTTCTTCCGCGAACATCGCCTTTGCTGCCTTCAAAGCATGCACACCGTTCGAAAAATTGTCATCCAGGACGGTATCGGCCAAGGTATCTGGTTTTTCGGCAGGCTCCTCGGTATATTGTCGCCTTCCTTCCCTTAAAGCATTTTGCGCGAAAGCATCCGCTGTGATACCGAATGCACGTACAAGCTCATATGCGCGACTATTCCGGACACGTTCGGAAAATGTTCTCGTGGTAGCCTTCCGGCGTTGTTTGGCTGTTCCGTCCTCCCCATTGCCATTAACCATGGCAATATCCTTTATCTGGCTTGGATACTGGAAGTAGAGGTATTCCTGTACATCCTGTAGTTCTTCCATGGTCGTGGCGAGGGGCAACATGGACTCGAAAATCTCGTCATGCACGTTGGAAAGTGACTGGAGGTTATCATAGGTCTTCTGGAGGGTATTGCGCTTATCAATGAGGGACCGGAACTTCAAATCGTATTCGAAGATATCCCATAGGTCAATCATATTCAAGAGCTTCTCAGCTCTGACGACGTATTCCGGCCCATCGGGATTCGAGGGGTCAGGCGAGACGGGGACCCTGGCGGCGTGGATCAGATAGTCCTTGCGATGCTGGAAAATAAACGGAACCTCCCAGTCATCAGTGATCATGAACTCGAGAACTTTAGCAATCGACCGTTGGAATGGTTCGCGTAGATCGGGGTCGAGGCGTTTCTTCAACAACATAAGATTGGAAATCCATATAGCCTCCTCTTTAAACTGTTCATCAGTCAAGATGACATGCTTGTACTGTTTTCTGGCAATCTGATATCGTTCGGGCTCGTCGGTAAAGCGGATCACGTTGTCCTCCTCCGTCATCATTTTCTCCGCAAGTTGAGATGGCTCGAAAACATCCTTCAAGTCGAGATGTTTCTCTTCATCCTCGTCTTGCTCCTCCTCTTGGTCTTCAGCCTCGAGCGCGAACAGATAGTCATTTCCATCACCAAAGGCCATGCGCATATCTTCCAGGGCGGTCTCGTCAAGACCAGTGACGTCTGTCACACCTAGGCCCGACAATCCCTTTCTCATCGGGCGTGCGATTTCTTCATCCTCTTGTAGCTGTTCGCGATCTTCGTCTGAGAAGACATCCTCTTCGATAAAGTCGCCCATATCATCCATTCCCCTTCGCTCCTGGCGTCCCACTCTGCCATATTGGTCAACCTCCTCTTCCTCATCGGAATCGAACATGTCGTTGATGCCGCGGGACATGGGGCGGTCTCTATCAGACTTGTGGCCGCGCTTTAGACGCTTAAACTTGGTCTGCTGCAACAGTTAAGATAAGATATTAGCTCCCCGGATCCATCCCACGGTGGTGCGACGCGATAGGGTGAAGCATACCTCAGTCGGAAGAGCGCGTTGTAACTCTGGATTATTTTCCCCGATCAGATAGATATCTTCCTCGTCCAGGCCCTCGTCCTCTCGTTCGCGTTCTTCTTGGCGACGTCTCTTCCTCTGGCGCCGCCGTTCCTCTCTGTCCTCAATCTCTTCATCTTCGTCGACGATGAATCCTTCGCGAATCTGCACAAGACGGGGTGTGTTTGTTTAGCCGGCGAGTTCAGGGCAGCGGGAGGGCAAAGGGGGCGGGCAGACAACATACTTTGCGGGCCTCATCCTCATCCTCGTCATCTTCGTCATCTTCGCTGGAATCATCAAAATGGCCATTGGTATCGGCGCGTGCTTTTGCTTCGCCGGTTTCCTCGTCATAGGACTCGTCGTCCTCCTCGTCCAACAGCGCCTCCTGCTCGATGAGGTCTCGCGAAGACATATTGCGAGGGGACGATGGCGGTTGTTTGTGCTCTGGTATTACGGCCCGAACAGCCTCGGGAAGACAGGACAAAAGGAAGAGGTGCGAGGGGCGACACGGCAAAGATGCGGGAGAAAAGCTGCGGATTCTCCTGGTCGGAATCGCCAAAAGAAGCTGTGAGGCTCTGTGGCTGCTGTGGCTGGTCATGTGGCTGAGACGCTAGCTACAATGGGCTTAGTGTATCATCCCGATGCTAATACATATTTGGACTAGCGTCTAGGTGTGCTGATTAGGTAATGCCTCGACAAAATCCCAGATTCTCTCAGCTCAACTCCTGGATCAACTTTCATGTCCTGATCTCATTCCCACCACAAACACACTAACTTAAAGAGTTAGGTTACTATCTCCAAGAGCCCAAAACGACCATCAGTACATTCCAAGCTAGATCTTATGGACAGCTTAGCTCTCCTGTGAGGACCAGACGAATAATCCTCAATATCATGATGGCAGCACTTCGCGCTAGAGAGTCAAGCAAACTATGCTGTTAATCGGCTCAATCCACGCCCTCATCACGGATATGCCATTGCACGAAAAGGTCAACCTTAATGGGCTTTGCCTATCTATTTTCATTCTCACCAACCACCCACGGAGATTGTCATGGAGGCACCCTTTTCGCTTTTTACAACACTTGCCATATACCCAGTTGAACGACAACTCCAGGCGGAGGGTTAATATGGGTCCCCCCCCGCAGATGTTGAAGTTATCGGATGTTTGGTTAGGGATATTCTCTAGATCTCGTTTTCAATGAGCAGACACAGGGCGATGGCTAGGTTCGTGACTGATGGCCGTTCCATGGATGGATCCCGTGGAGATAAACCGCTACTGTGGAACATCCAGAAGATAGGCTTTGTAGCTCATGCCCGGATCGAAGCTGTTTTCGCGCGACAGAGGATCTCAAACAATAAATCGACAACGGGTAACACTATGCCAGTCTCGGAATAACGAAGAGGAGATGCAGGTACCCTGCTTATTGTTGTACATACAATTGTCCGTGATCGAGTAGGAGGAAGCAGCAGATTTTGTAACCAAGGTGATGGTTCAAGTATCTACTATTGGGGGATAGACCCTTCATAACAGACAAATACTCAATCAGTACATGAAAATAACAATTATTATCTGAAGGCGTAGAAATATTCCGTCTCTATCCAGTGAACAGACTGTGAACTCTCCCCTTGTCCACTGTTGACTGCGGTACCCCCGCATTCCGCCGCCAATAACTACATCAGACAACACCGTGGTAGATTTCCGGCGCAGCAGTTCAGATTCAAATCCAGAGATGTTCAAAGGAGAATTGGGTTCAATATGGGAACAACCCGAACAAAGTGAGTAAGTATTGTTTGCCCCGCAGAAGCCAGCGATATTTATTAGTTTAAGCACGGTGTTGATATCGGGGACAAAAAGCAAGCCAATTCCATCACATCCAATACCACTACGCCATATCACAAAATCAGGACGCCATCACCAACAAGCACTTCTCCAGCCCCCTGAAATGCGTACGAAATGGATCACCCGCAGCCTGCAGCAGTCAGCTCTCAGCCCAAGTCCATAACTAACTTAATCTCCTTGCAGACTCAATGCGCCCAACCACTGCAGCCCAACTGTTCCTGCAAGCACGCGGAGAACTATCGACATACTGCCGGTCTGGCATTATTGGATGCCAGGTGCAATATAATAAATAGATAAATACATCGATCGAAATAGTGTGGAAATCACTGCGGGCGAATGGCACTGCGCTAACCGGTTACACCATGATTAAAATTCTGCGAACACCCTCCCTATTTACTTTAGATAATGCCTAGAGCTGGGGCAGAAACACCAGACTGTCTCATGAAAGACTCCTCATCCCCTTGCCTTGTCACGCCGCGGCAGCAGGCCCTGATTTGCTGCATGCGCCGCTCGTCGGCAAGGATTGCAACCCCAGCTGCCAAAGATAACAAGCCAGTTAACCGCCCAGAACCGTCAAGGAAGGCAAGGAAGACAAGCCGGTGATTCCAGTGAGTGAAGAGGGCAGAGACCGAGTGGGAGGAGGGGGGGGGTGGTCTTGCAGCCCCCTCGCACAACATCCAAGCCACTGGGGAAGCAGATCGTGGTCGACTGGGCGATGGCGGTAATGGATTGGCTGCATCAAGCGGCCATTCAGGCCTATTTTCCGCTAGACTGCCGGATCAAGGAGGGTATCTGTGGCATGGGCTGTCCTGGGATGATGGGATGAGGGCCATCCAGACAGGCACCGGATGAGATAGAGACCACGGCCTCAGAGTACCTGCTGCTGTGTCATGTCAAAATAGACATACATGATGTGATATTGTAGAGGGAGACGGGCGCTGTCCATTCATTCGTCCAGGCAATCCATGTTAGTTTTATCTCTTGGGTGCTTCCAAACCCCAAACGTAGCCAAAACCGCCCCCCCTTGACGGTGAATTAGAAGCCTGGGGCCACTCAGCAGTGTAGATTTTGGGTTCTGGAACGACTGGTCTCTATCGTATATTTCCGGGCGCAGCGGTGTTTACCAGGCCATAAAGCTGGCGGGCGAAGTGGCTGCTTAGTCCCTGTTTCTGTATGCCCATCTGGTGCTCTGGAAGTAGCCTGGCCGCTGTAATTTCCGGCCCATCTTGCGCTTCCGTAACTGGTTGCTGTTGTTGTTGCTCTCGTCGTTTCTCGTTGTCGTTGTCGTTGTCGTCGTCGTCGTGGTGTGGCCCAGCCCCTCCAAGTCCCAACCCAAGCGGGAAGAACCCCAGATTCTTTGCCGCAACCAGCCTCAACCTCCGTCACCACCACAACCTCAACCTCCACGCCGCACTCTCGACCAGTCCGATCCCCACGCTCATTCACCCCCTGCGCTACAGTCGTTTTACCCCCCGCGTGCCTCCCTCCGTTGCTCTATCGGTCTGCGTCTTCGTCCCTACGCCTGGCTGCCCGTCAGGTCTGCCCGAGCTCCATCACGCCCACGCCCACGCCCACGCCCACGCCCACGCCCAACAATGGGCGACTCCTTCAAAGCCCGCACGCTGAAGAGAAAGAACGTCAAGGGGCTTGCTCTCAACTCTCCCGCTCCCAAGAGCGGCTCAAATCCATCCGACGGGGATGCTCAGATACCCGGTGCCATCGGAAATGCGGACAGCAACCGGACAGATACCTTGGAGATCGGGCTCGAGTTCAAGCTAGATTTGCGGAGTGAAGACTTGGTGGTGCTCAAGGAGCTGGGTGCGGGAAATGGAGGAACTGTCAGCAAGGTCATGCATGCGTCTACGAAGGTGGTCATGGCTAGGAAGGTGTGTGCTTTCGTCCCCCCGGGTGCTACGGAGCCTTTTCTATGTCTTACTGCTTGGTATGAGGGCCAATATCTGACCGGGCCATGGTGTTTCGGACTAGGTCATCCGGGTAGACGCCAAGGAGAACGTGAGGAAGCAGATTGTCAGAGAGTTACAGGTAGGCCATGATTGCAATTCGCCATACATTGTGACGTTCTACGGCGCCTTTCAGAACGAAGCGAGAGATATCGTGCTGTGTATGGAGTACATGGATTGCGGGTAAGTGCTTTGTTTGGGAGATGCGGGTTACCCGCGGCCAGTCTACTAACTTGACCTACCCTGTAGCTCTCTCGACCGTATCTCGAAAGACTTTGGTCCCGTCCGTGTGGATGTTCTAGGCAAAATCGCAGAGTCGATTCTTGGGGGATTGGTATACCTATACGAAGCACACCGTATCATGCACCGGGACATCAAGCCCTCGAACGTCCTCATAAACTCAAGGGGAAATATAAAACTTTGCGATTTTGGTGTTGCCACTGAAACCGTCAACTCAGTCGCAGATACATTCGTCGGTACGTCGACATATATGGCGCCCGAGCGGATCCAGGGAGGAGCATATTCCGTACGGTCAGATGTATGGAGTGTGGGATTGACAATAATGGAACTTGCTGTTGGACGCTTTCCCTTTGATGCAACGGATTCCGCTGCGGGTGACCGGGCCAGCGCAGGGCCAATGGGAATCTTGGATCTTCTCCAGCAGATCGTGCATGAACCGGCACCGAAGCTTCCGAAGAGTGATGCATTCCCCCCAATTCTGGATGATTTTGTGGCCAAATGTCTGTTGAAGAAGCCGGAAGAGCGTCCAACTCCGCGGGAACTTTATGTAGGCTATCCCAAGCGCCCCTTTATGTGCCGCAACATTGAATTCTAACCTGCCATTTCGTAGGACGGAGATGCCTTCCTTCAAGCCGCCAAACGAACACCCGTCAATCTCCGAGAATGGGCAATCAGCATGATGGAACAACATAACCGCAAGTCCTACCTTGCACCGCCCGCGCCCAAAGCCATCACCCGCGACGGTTCCCGAGACTCAATCTCCCACTCACGAAACTCAGAACAATCTCCCCGCCCTCGCTTCACACCAACATCAGGCGAAATCCCCCTGAACATTTCCCGCGAGCCCTCGTCCCGGATGTATGGTGAACCTAGGAGTGCTGTCGAAGCATCACCAACAATGGGTTTCGAGCACCTTTCGCTAGGTAGCGGACACCATACGAATGGAAACGGTACTGGTAACAATAATATGGGATCCCGGTCTATGCGGGGTTACCCTGGTATCGATACCTCTATCCCACAGTATGCATCCCCCATGTCCGCCTCTGCCACACATACTCGAACTGCTATACATTCGGCGACTTTGCCGTCGAGGCCTGCGCCTCCGCCATCGGGGCCATTGCCGGCACCACCTGGATCGGCTGGGACGGGCGGGTGGCGGACTCATAGTCATCGGACATGATTATGGCCGTGGAGATAGAATGGGGACCAACCAGGTTTTTGCAAATTATTCAGGTCTTTGAAATGGAACCACTTTTGTCTTATAATAGTTAAGAGAAGGTGTGTTCTAGATTATTGCTCTGCCAGGCATCTGATCTGAAATAAACTGCAACTTCACAATCACAGGGAAAGGGACAAGGAGTTTGGGAATGATAAGTTTCATGCATCTTGAGTGAGGCAGAGAGGGAAATTTTTTTAAAACTATTTATTTTATCTTGGACAAACGAAACTGCAGGCTAGAACATGGCAAAAAATTCAGGCACATTACATTCTTCACTTTGCTTTTAGGACTGCATCTTTATTCCTCCTTTCCTTTTCCTTTGCTTTTTCTTTTCCTCCCTTGTCTATTTCTCCTCCCATTGAATGGCTCTGTTGAATGGCATTCATCCACACCGTGGCTTACTACCTACCTACCTACCTACCTACCTACCCCTTCCACCCCTCCACCCCTCCACCCCTCCACCCTCCACCCCGCTAACCTCACCAAACCTTGCCTCCTTATCACCCACCTAAGCCGCCCAGGCCCAACCCCACCGCCGGCCCTCCACCTACCATCTTCACCCCCTCATTCCCAGCAATCGCGCATATATCACCCTCCTCTCACAAATCTATCATATCCATCCTATACCATACACAACCTCCCTCCTACTGATTCTCACTCAATATCAATACCAATACCCCATCTCCTCCCCTCCCTCCCCCACCCATCCCTCAAAAAAAAGGAAACACCAGGAGGTGTCCCATTTGTCAAATTTCTCCAAATTCCAACTTCCAACCCCCAAATTCCCCATTTGCTTTGGTTTTTTCCTTGTTTTTATTATATATGTGTGTTTATGCCTGGCAGATTACAATATCTATCTATATTTTATGGATCTGATGGTATTTTTCCCCCTCCTTTATTACTGTCATCACTCTTATTCTATTCAGTATTTACTATGTATTATATCTTATGGTTATGAGGAGCATTTCTATCCCCTCTCCTTCTTCCTTGCCTGTTTTTCCCTCTCGCTTTTTTGACACTCTCTTTTTGATATGGTGATCTATTTTATCATCATAGCTTGGTTTGGTTTTGGTTTAGTTAGTTATAAGGGAAATGGGAATGGTTTTTTTTTAATTCTTACTTTTTTTTAATAATAATGTATGCAGTTGGTATATTTAAACCTGTGTTTCTTTACTTATTAATAGCTGAGACGGTTTAGATGGGATGGGATGTGGAGGGGGAGGTTTGTAGAGGATGGGATTTAGCGTGTTAGGTATGCTATGCTATGCTATGATGTTGTGTGGTGTGGTGTGGCGCATATGATGTGTACAGTTTCTGGTTATGAAGAGTCTAGATAGGTACACAGTGTGTTGTATAACAGAGAGGAAGAGGGTCAGTGGCTTTGTTAGTGGGGAGGAATGAGAATGCTCAGTAGAATGTATGTGTTTATGTATCTAGGTATGTTAAAGATGATGAGAATATGTATGTATGTGCTTGGTTGGGGTATGTAAGGAAAGGGAGAGAGGGTACCACCCCCCTCACTCCGAGAGCACTAGGCAAAAGAAATGATGAAGAAAGGAGATTAAATTTGAAAGACAGTCTGAAAACTGTTTACTCCTAGGAGGAAGGAGGGAAGATAATCAATGAAATGGAAATAATCGTGCATGTGTTGCTATTGCGAAGCATCCCAGTAACAAAAGAAAGAAAGAAACAACTGAATATGCATCAGAAAGACAATCAACCCCCTTTCTTTGCTTGATTGCAATGTTTTCTTTAAGACGGAAAAAAAATATGGAATTAAAAGGCAAGAATTATTGACCAAAACCGGATAGAAAATGAGGAAGCCAAAAATACACCCCCAACATCTAGGCCATTCGGAGGGGCGACTCCGATAGGATTCCAGTAGTAATAGGAGAAAAAAATAAAACATTCCGAATCCCAATTCTGTAAACAATACTCGACACCCTGTAATTAAAATGAACTAGAACAATTCCATCCCCTTTCTTCTCCCCCCTTTCTTCCCACCAGCCTTCGCCTTTGCGCTCGACGAGCCGCTGCCACCACCACCCATCGACCTCGCCATGACTGGCAAGCAGTCCAAAACAGCCCGATCCCCTTCGAAATAATGATTCACGAACCCCCACTGCAAGAGCCTCCGCAGCGCTGCAAGACGCAGCCACTTCCACCACCGATCTAGCTGTAGGAAGCTATCCTGATGAATTTTGACCGTTTTCCGCGAACCGTATTGGCGAGATGTTTCGTTGTCAATGGCCTTGCTGTACTGGGGACCGCGGCGGGGGTTGTTAATTGTGGTGAGGATGGAGGCGAAGTTCGAATGCAGGGAGCGTTTGGATTTTTTGTTGATGTGACGGCCGGAGATGTGCGCCAGAGAGTCGACTTGGTTCATGATGCGTGGCGTGTTGTGGTAGGCGTTGTAACGTTTGATCAGTCTGGGCCCGCCGTAATCTTCGTCGTCCGAAACAGAGGACGAGCCTTCGTCGGAGGAGTCGTTTTCTTCTAATTCTTCCTCGATAACCTCGCCTTCTTCCTGTGGCGTGTAGCTTTTCTCATACAGGAGCGCAATGTTTTCGCCTGCGGCGATTTGAACAGAGGGGTCGCTGCTCTCCAACTGGTCGGCAAAGGTTTCGACGGCGTCCTCGCTCTCGTGCTCAACATCCTGGACTTCGGTGGCGAGGAATCCCCACTCTTCGAGGGCGGCAGTAACGGTGCCAGCGTCATCGGCCGCATTAACAAAGTGGCCGTCAGAAGAGACGATCTCTAGCAAAAAGGTCATCTGATCCAGAATTTCTTCGTCGCCTGCACCTCCGAAGACGGTGCAAGCGCCCAAACAGTGAATGGCCGCTGCCTTGATGTGTAGCGAGGCCGAGTCTGTAATGGTGCGTCTGAGGACGGGGGCCATACGCTCATAGATAGTCTCGTCTAGGAGAGTCAATGCGGTAAGACCAACTGCCTTAAGGGCAAGAACAGTCTCTTTTTCGCTGGACTCATTCTTGACACTCTTGATGAAGGAGGACACGAGTTCGTCAACACTGGTGATGCCATCCTCGATATAGTGGGATGTCAAGATGCGGACGTATGACGTCAGCGCCTGTTCTCGGCTGAGAATGCTGCTACGCTTCCGGTCGTTGTAGTCCTTGATCACTTCTGCAAGGTCTGTCTCCAAAGTTTCAGAAGAGGATTCTTCTTCATTTGCGATAGGAAATAACTCATCAAGTGAGGGGGTGCTGCAGAGGAAAGAGAGGTTAGCTACTGTACTGTATACACATAGGGTATGATGATATATGAGATTATCGTACCTCCATGCGGTGCTATCGCTTTCAGCGTCTTCATCATCCGATGGGTGTCTGCTTGCGTTGCGGGAAGCAGGACGGGAGTTCTGGGCCGAAGTAGTCCGAGAGGTAGCACGAGAGGCCTCACGACTCTGGGCCTTGCGTGAAACGGTCTTTTTGCTCTCCAGAGCCTGACGACGGAGATCGCGCATGGTGGATAGTAATTGATATTCGATCGACTTTAGTTTGGATGGCAAATAAGTCGATGGGGTATATCCACGCGTGCGTAGTGGGCGTTAAATAAATCTGTTCGATGGAAGGTGCGGGTTGAAGAATATTTTGAATAGAGATATATCGGTTGCCCGCTCTTTGCGGTATATGTTTGGATGTATGTACGGACTTGTGTATGTAGTTGGAGCGAAGATATATATCGTAGCTTCTAGGTGAGCGTGGATATGTGCTAACCAAGTGGCAGAGTGGTCTTGTATAGAAGAAGTCTGCGGAGAAAATGGATCGAGGTACAATAGTCCATCAAGCAAAACATAAGGGCTAGTCTGGTGGGTAAAGAGACAGAAGAAGCGGGGGAGGAAGCGGGGTGGGGGAGCGAGGCGAGTAATATATAGAAGCGTTAGGCTCAACAGAAGCTTCCGACGGGCAGCAGTCAAATCTGGGGACGGGATGACGGTGGATGTGGGCGAGTCTGTATGTATGCGTTGTTCAGAAGCAAAGTAGCGGTGATGATGGACGGGAATCCGTGGATGACCTCGAACTGGGCGGTGTCTGCCATCACGTGACAGGCTTTTGGCCACCCTATGCCGCTTTGGGACAGCTAGCCGAGGTCACGGGACGCCATACTTCAGTACCGCAGCAAGTTTCCGCAAAGCAAAACAATATTGACGACAATATTGATGACAATGTTGAGTTTCGAATGTATATACCTGCAATTAGACTGCATTTCTGACATCACATTGTTGCCTGAACTCCTGACGCCTGAGATATTCAACGGCCAGTTATTGGAGGTTTCAAGAGGAGCCATACCTTGAATTTCAAACCATGGGGTGGATTAAGAAAGCCTAAAGCTTCCCTAAATCAGCATGTGTAGATGATGCACGTGGTGACGGTAAATCTGTGCTGCACGATCTCCTGTTTTGTCCCCGTTCGGTCTTGGATCATCTTCACCCCGAAAGTGACATTATGGACAGAAAGACAGAGATTGTCTGAAGACTGGGCACCCTGAATAACATTCAAGAATGCAATATATATCCTTTGCTTTCAGTCTGAGTGTCGTTCCGGTCCATTTCTATGAACGAAGGACGGAAACGTGGTGCAGCGCTATTGCTTCCGGAGAAATATTTGATATCTTCGAGGGTCCGAGTCCCTAGCTCATCCTGACCCTGGGGCGGGGGAAACAGTAAACTTTTGCAGCAGGGTTCTGTTTAGTAACCGTCGGGTTATCTTATTGTTTGAGGGCATCAGCGCCCCTGCCGCACGCATGCTTATAATCAGTAAGGTTGAGAGAAACAGAAACGACCCGGAGTTTGACAGTTGAAGAGATTGGGAGATTGATGGAAGAGCGTTTATTCCAGATCTTATTTCTGCCCCTCACTTCGTCTCGACGTGGGGTCATGGGCCGTCCGATTTCCAACACGCTCCTCAGCCGCGCATGAGCAACTTTCGCCCAATAGATTCTGTGGGTGTCCCAGCCGACTGGGCATGGACTCGGGCATGGGGCTAGTCTTCTTCGAATACTCGTTTCATCATGCCTAGTCAGCCTGCTGCGGAGACATGATGATGTTTGTGATAGGTAAAAATCAAACAACCCTCTGCAATCCTTGTTCCGCGTGCCAACGGTCACACCAAGGGTGCATACAACAAGGAATAATCCCAGGGGGATATGTGGAGAACCATGAAAGCTTCACAAGACTCTGTATATGCACCATTGTATAAAACTCGCAGGTTCCCAGCTGTATGTTTGGGGAATAACCTTGCAAAGTAGAACACACAACTGACAGCTCAGCAAAACCCTTTCTGCGGAAGCTGCTTGACATATTTATGGCCTTGGTAACGGCCCGGGTGATTGGACGGAAAAAAGATCCTGGAGCTGGGAATTTCTTGTCAATTCACCTGTCGTTAAGTAGATCCAGCCAGCACCCTATGTGCTCGCAATTTGGAAAGGGGGCCATTATCCAGGGGTGTTTCTCGCGTCCTCCCATTTCGGATTCCATTGGTTCCGGCTGATTTCCGTTCTCGTGAAGCGGCGAGGTCAACAATCATTCGCAGCCGTGAAATTCGCCAGCAACGGCAGTTAAATGTGGATAGCCAAACAAAAGAGCGTCAAGCGTCGTGGATAGCCATTTGAATACTAATGGTAGCAACCTGTCACGGCAACTATGACACAATCATAACCGCAGCAGATGGAGAGGAGCTTCTCCAAAGGCTCGAGGTCGAAAAGTACCTTGCGAGTACTTCGTTCCTCAGCGTGTTGTTGGCGTGTTGTCAAGTCGTTCGCGTGTATTCCCTACTTGGCGCTAAACACATCGGCCCGTTGATGCTCCGGCCAACATTCATGGCATATTTCTTCAAACGCGGACGACATCTCTCCAATATGTGTAATTCCGGCTTGTTCCCGCCATCCAATTAGTTATTCATACCTTGACCGCGTACTGAGGGGATAAGAGATTTGTTTTTGTTCCCCTGACGCTTGGTTTCCTCCCCGGGTCATGCTTTAGCCTTTCGTTTCCCCTGAAGCCAGGGATCGTGATGGAGATACCGTATTTACGGATTGCCTCTATTTATACACTTTGAAAGGCCTTGGCTTCGGGAATGCCAAATGGCTCTCCAGGTCCCGAAAATAACCACGCCATTTGCAAGGGCCAATCGTCACTCGCGTGCTCGGGAACCGCCGCTTGCAAAGTCCAGCCGGAATAACTAACCAGCTGAAGATTGGATTTGTCAGCCAAATATCAAGAGGAAACCTATGTACATACAAACAACCCATTCCATGCAGACATAGATTAAGGTCTACCCCATATTGATGAAAATAAGCCATTGAAAAGCTTCATGGTCTGGAATGTTGTCAATAACTCATCCCTCTGTGAAAGGTGACAACGATTCCGCTACAGGTAAGGCCAAACATCCCAGACAATCCCTCATTGTATGGCTAGTACTAACCCGCCGTAGATGGGAAATTCCAGTTCATCTCGGTTTGCAATCCAGGAGATGCGAAGGACGAGCAAGTGAGGCGCCGGGCTCGGTCGCATGCTGTGAAGCGGGCACTTGAACGCAAACGAAAGCTCCAGCAAGAGTCAAGGGACAATTTCTGTGTGTCCACTTTAAAAGATTACCCCGGGAGTTTAGCAAAGAGGAAAAGTAGCCCTGCCCACACTCTTGTCACGCCGTCACCTTTCTCCCTGTCTGTGGGCGTGCTCGATCCGTTTCGGACCCTTGCTGTAGATTCACCGAGATTGCAGGCGCTGCTCACCGACTGTAAGCTCCGCCTGATCGTTGAAGACTGCACTCGAACAAGCTTATACTGAAACGATCTAGACAAATTTAGGCAGGCTGCAGAGCCAGTCTTTAGTGTTGCAGATGAGCTTGCTTTTCAAAACTTTCACGCCGTTTTCCAAACTGGGTTGGATGATCCTGCCCTTCTAAATGCCGTCATGCTCACATTTACGGTTGCGGTGACTCAGGGGAGCATTGATCGAGAAAGTCTCGGGTACCAGAGTCAGGCAATAAGCTACATTCGTCAAAGGATGAGTTCCTTGGTTAGCGCGACTTCGATATCGACCATTGGGGCCATTTTGCTGCTGGCTGGTGTTGAGGTCTGCGAGCCCCGTGTTTTCTGTTTCCGGGTGACTTAAGCTTAAAGCGGCGATAGACTGATGTTTACCATGATATTCTAGGCTCGTCTTGGTGCGAAATCCCAGGTTCAACTTCACATGAAGGCAATAAGCCAGCTGCTTGATATCTGTCGATCAGAGGGCATATACCTCACTGACGGCATAAAACGGGCCGTATTTTGGTAAGTGGCGAGGCAATAGCTTGGGATGACTTCACTCTTACATTAGACCGAATAGGCAGGATTTAAATTGCTCGATTATGACAGGATCTAGCCGGATAGTTGATCACACGACTTTCGCGGAGCTTCATTGGAGAAGAGATCCATTCACCCCAAGCTTTTATCGGCTGCCACCAGGGTTCCAGGCGCGGTCCCACCTACTAAGCACCCATTTTATGGAAGTACTCGAAGATATACATGCGTTCCAGTGTATTCGAGACCTCGCGAATCTCACGCGCTGTGATATACTGCTGAGAGGATATCTCAATAATCACCAAGCATCTATCCAGTCCCGGCTAGTAAGCTTGGAGGATGGCTGTCCTGTCCTGGAGTGCTCTTATCTTGCGGCGTATCTATGCTCAAGCATGTTATGCTGCAAAGTGTGGTGTGCTTTAGTTATTCCTGTACGTCAATGATATAGACCGTCCTCTTTATCAGTTTCTCCCTTCGCCCAAACCTACTCGAAGCAATGCGAAGCCAATTGCTAGTTTAATGCTGACTAGAGGTTCCATAGTCTCAAGTTTCTTTACAATTACTTCGCAAACTACAACAAGCAGACGACGACCCCATATGGGATGACCACGCTGATTTATTGCTCTGGCTTCTGTATATCGGTGGGGCATTTGCTCTAACAGGGGCTGTACGCTCTAACTACATTTCCCTGCTGCATTGGAACTACGCTTCCAGGTTCCAAGGCTTGTACAACTCGTGGCCGGAACTGCTTGGAATCTTAAGGCATTTTATTTGGTCGGACGATGCATTCATGTCACCCGTTAAGGCGCTCTGGGAAGAAATCTCCATCTAGCTTGTTTTCGTTGTTTAGATACGGTCCTGCTCTTGCTGTATTTTTAATTAGAGTTAATAATAATAATAATAATAATAATAATAACCTCTAGATGAGAATGAACAAACTCTCTATCAAGCTGATGTCACTTTTAAAAGCTGAAAATGAGATACGCGTAAAGTTTGCTTTAAACCTTCTAGGCTCGAGATAGCTCTTTTCCCAAAACGGATGTACCCACTTGCCTATTTCGGCCAAATTTCTCTCCCTTCCCTTTTGGGAAGTATGTATAGCCCTTAATCGGAAAAACCACGACGTCATGATTTCAAAGCAATTCAAGATAGATACGCCTTTCGGAGCATATTATCAGTTCAACCGTGAAGCGTTTCCCTCAAACTGTCCTATATAAGACCTCACCGGGTCAAGTGGTGAAGATGTTTCGTCTCTCAGATATATATATTTACTCAACCTACCGGCAGAGAAAAGCTTTCCCTAATACATAGACCCAAATATCTCTTCTATACCCTGCAACACAAATCATGCACCAACCTTCGACAATGGCCGATTCGCGCCTTTTCCGCCCTCTAAAAATCGGCAATATGGAAGTGAAGCATCGAATCGCGATGGCTCCACTCACTCGCCTCCGAGCGACGGTCGACCGCGTGCCGACACCCTTGATGGTGGAGTATTACAGCCAACGGGCTTCTATTCCCGGCACCTTGATCTTTGCAGAAAGCATCGCACCATCGCCAGCAGCCTGCGGCAACTTCGTTGGTGGGCCGGGCATTTGGAGCCAAGAGCAAGTCACCGCGTGGAAAGCCATCACCGACGAAGTCCACAAGAGAGGCTGCTTCATAGTTTGTCAGCTGTATGGATTTGGCCGCGCTGCCATTAGCGAGGTGGCTAAGAGCGAGGGAATCGACATCGTAGCGCCCAGCGCCATTCCAATTGACGACAACTCCCCCATACCACGGGCTATGACGACTCAGGAGATCAATCAAATGGTTCAAGACTTCGCGACGGCTTCGAAAAATGCAATCAGCGCGGGCTTTGACGGGGTCGAGTGTCATGCCGCGAATGGATATCTGCTCGATCAGTTTCTTCAAGAAGGCAGTAACCAGCGTGACGACGAGTATGGTGGTAGCGTGGAAAACAGGTCTCGTTTTCCCCACGAGGTTTTGAAGGCGATGGTCGATGCTGTTGGCCCCGCGGCTGTGGGGCTCCGTTTGAGTCCCTGGAGTACGTTCCAGGTCAAGAGAATGAAAGATCCAATTCCGCAATATACGGATATCATCAATAAAGCCAGCCGGCTGAATATCGCGTGGCTTGACCTAATCGAGTCGCGGGTTGCGGGCGGCGTGGATGTCGAAGCTAGCGGCTCGCTAGACTTTGCATACCGGGTGTGGAGGGGACCCATCATTGTTGGCGGCGGGTATAAGCCGGTGGGTGCACGGAAGCATGTCGATGAAGAGTATCCGGACAAGGATATCGTGGTCATGTTTGGGAGACAGTTCATTTCGAACCCGGATCTGGTGTATAGGATCAAAAAGGGTCTTGAGCTCAACGCGTACGACCGCAACACCTTCTATACCAACTCTGCGGCGGGCTATGTGGATTACCCTATGAGCAAGGAATACATGGAGAGGGAGAAAGTTCTGGTTAGCCCAGCCTGAGTAATTGTACATAATCAGCATGCGTTATTAGACTCACAATAGAATTGATGATTGTTGCCCTAACCCCGTCGCCTGAGTAACTACATTGCATATGCTGTGGCGCCTGGAATCAGCTTATCGTCACTCCAATGCGATTCAAAGAAAGTCTTGTGAGAATAATGCAATATATGGCCCAAGACAAGCCTTTGGATTGTCATTGATGCTCACACAGCAGTTAGTTTGGTGGTGGTCGTGATGCTCTCGAACTAGTTAGCGGGTTAGTCAGCCCAATATCAATTTCTTCTGGGCCGGGATGACCTCACCACTCTCCAGAACCAGGAATCTGGGCTCGATTCTCCCTCAACCACACCACAACGACAACAATGGCCTGCACTCGACACAGTCATGAACTTTCCATGGAACCCAGCCTGGTACGGGCTGTCTCGCCATTGGTGGCCGCTCCCTGGCAGTTTTGCCTTCTCCAATCCAAGGAGGGCTGAACTCTCTCCGGCCATTTCATGCCCTCACTTAAATAGAACCGATATCCTCTAGATATCACACTTACGACCAGTGGCTTTTATACTCATAGACTTTCCCCTGGACAGCCGTTGTGTTTGCTCCTCTCTTGTGTTCAATTGACTTCCCATACCCCTACGGCTTCCTGGGGGCGCAATGGCGGAGAAACAGAGGGCTCCCGACCCCGAAAATCGGGCGCCGCAGGATGGGGAAGAGGAAAGTGACAGCAATGAAGAGACTCGTTATACCTCCGCTGATGACATCGACCGCACTAGATTAGAGCTTGTCCGTTCTCTCACCAGACAGACCCGCCCGGAGCTCGCTCGCCTAGCGTCCGCGTTTACCCAACGCGAAGAGCCTCCAACTGAGGGCATACAGCGAAGGGATACCCTGGCAGGCCTACAGCTCGGCGATGACGTCTTGAACCCCTCAAGCCCGCAATTCGACTTCCACAAATGGGCCCGCATGTTGATCAAATTGATGGAAACGGAGGGTATCAAACGCCGTCGCACCGGGCTTACTTTCAAGAACCTCACCGTTACCGGTACGGGTGCTGCATTGCAACTGCAGAGCACCGTTTCTGCTCCCTTCATGGCGCCATTTCGACCCCGTGAAACTTTTGGCATCGGAAAGAAGACGGAAAAGAAGATACTGAGGGACTTTAATGGAACACTTAAAGAGGGAGAAATGCTCATTGTCTTGGGTCGGCCCGGGAGTGGATGCAGCACGTTTTTAAGATCGATAAGCGGGAATATGTACGGGCTTTCAAAGGCGAAGGATTCTGTTATCCATTACAATGGTGTTCCGCAAGAGAAATTCAAAAAGGAGTTACGCGGAGAGGCAATATACAGCGGAGAGGATGAAAAGCACTTCCCCCACCTTACCGTGGGGCAAACTCTGGAGTTTGCCGCTGCAGCTAAAACACCATCCGCCAGAGTAATGGGCATGGCACGCCATGAATTCTCCCAGCATCTCACGAAAGTGGTCATGACGGTGTTTGGTTTGACCCATACGTATAATACCAAGGTCGGGGATGAGTATATTCGAGGTGTAAGCGGAGGTGAACGAAAGCGTGTTAGTATAGCCGAGTTAGGGCTTACAGGCGCTCCAGTCTGCTGCTGGGATAATTCGACTCGGGGGCTTGATTCCAGTTCTGCGCTCGAGTTCTGCCGTGCCTTGCGCGTCGCATCGAATGTTTTCGGAACTACACAAGCACTTGCCGCCTACCAGGCAAGCCAGGCAATGTACGACGTTTTCGACAAAGTCATCGTACTTTATGAAGGACGCCAAATATACTACGGACCCACCGGAGCTGCCCGCAAATACTTCGAGGATATGGGATGGGCCTGCCCACCTAGGCAAATAACAGGCGACTTCGTTACTTCTGTGACCAACCCTCTAGAACGGCAAGCAAAGCCTGGGTTTGAGTCGAGAGTTCCGCGGACTGCACGAGAATTTGAGCAGTATTGGCATCAATCCGAGCAATTCAAGTATATGCAGGCTGAGATCGAGCAGAGCGAGAAGGACCACCCGATTGGAGGTCCCGCTTTGGAGGATTTGCGTGAAGCGCATCAGCAAGCCCAGGCAAAGCATGTTCGACCAAAATCTCCGTATACCATTACCATTCCAATGCAACTCAGGCTGTGTACAAAACGTGGAGTTCAGCTTTTATGGAATGACAAGGCATCAACGATATCTAGAGTGTGTTCGCAAGTCGTCATGTCCTTGATTGTTGCATCGCTATTTTTCAACACGCCTCAACTCACCACTAGTTTTTTCGCCAAAGGTTCCGTTCTTTTCTTTGCCATTTTGCTAAACGCACTACTTGCTATCACTGAAATCAATAAGTAAGATTTGCCATGCCTAACTCCCTAGGTCGGAGAGTAATTGCTAACATCATGATAGGCTCTGTAAGCTCCATAATCCACGGAGAAATGCCTATCCTCTTCTGGTACTAACGTTCTATGCAAGATGCCCAACGCCCCATTGTTGCTAAACACGTTTCCTTCGCGCTCTACTATGCCTCCGTCGATGCATTCGCCGGAATCCTCGCTGATTTACCCATAAAATTCGCCAGCAGTACGGTATTTAATGTGATAATATATTTTCTAGGTGATCTGAGAAGGGAGCCAGGACATTTCTTTATCTTCTTCCTCTTCACCTTTATAACCATGTTAGCCATGTCTGCAATATTCCGCACCCTGGGTGCGGCGACAAAAGCTATCACTCAGGCTCTTGCGTTTGCGGGAGTCATGGTGTTGGCTATCGTTATTTATACGGGATTCACTATCCAACGCTCTTATATGTAAGTTTCATGTCCCGTATCCCCTGCGCTAGATTTATTTCTATGGTCAGCGCGTTTTCAATCGTTTAAGATATAATCACAGGCTGTGAACTAAAGCGTAACTGACAATCATATAGGCACCCCTGGTTTGAATGGATCAGCTGGATTAATCCTGTAGCTTATGCTTTCGAAGCCATCCTGGTAAACGAAGTGCATGGCCAACGTTATAGATGTGCGGATGTTGTACCACCATATGGGCAGGGAAAACATTTTCAATGTCCAGTTGCCGGCGCGGTACCGGGCGAGGCATATGTCTCTGGCGATTCCTGGGTTGAGTCGCAGTATGGCTATAGTTATTCACATCTTTGGCGAAATCTCGGCTTCATCTTTGCGTTCCTCGGTTTCTTTTATGCTCTATACCTTATTGCTACGGAACTTAACGCCGAGTCAGCATCGTCAGCGGAGTATCTTGTTTTCCGTCGCGGGCATGTTCCCAAATATATGCTAGAGCAACAAGACGAAGAAAACAGTGCTCGAACTGATCGTGAGGATGCGACGGCGGCAGCTGTAGCCGTTAGCTCCGATGTAGCTGGCAGCCATGAGGACACAACTACCGCTCTACCTCCCCAGACGGATATTTTTACCTGGAGGAATGTCGTGTACGACATTACAATCAAAGGAGAACCTAGAAGACTTCTTGATCACGTTTCCGGATGGGTGAAACCAGGAACCCTCACGGCATTGATGGGTGTTTCTGGAGCTGGTAAAACCACACTACTTGACGCACTCGCGCAACGCATCTCCATCGGGGTCATCACTGGCGACATGCTTGTTAATGGAAAGCCCCTTGACATGTCATTCCAGCGAAAGACTGGCTATGTTCAACAGCAGGATCTTCACCTCTCAACCACTACTGTCCGCGAGGCTCTCCGGTTTTCTGCGATGCTACGGCAGCCAAAGACAGTCTCAAAAGCAGAAAAGTATGAATTTGTTGAGGATGTCATCAAGATGTTGAACATGGAGGACTTTAGTGAGGCAGTTGTTGGCAGCCCAGGTGAAGGTCTCAATGTTGAGCAGCGCAAACTGCTCACCATCGGTGTTGAACTGGCTGCGAAACCACAACTGCTTCTGTTCCTCGACGAGCCCACTTCGGGCCTTGATTCCCAAAGCTCTTGGGCCATCGTTTCGTTCCTTCGAAAGCTTGCAAACAATGGACAAGCAGTTCTCTCTACTATCCACCAGCCATCAGCTATTTTGTTCCAGGAATTTGACAGGTTGCTTTTTTTAGCCAAGGGCGGCAAGACTGTCTATTTCGGCGATATTGGTAATAATTCAGAGACTCTACTCAAATACTTCGAGGATAATGGCGCTACTCCCTGTGGCGCAGAGGAGAACCCCGCCGAGTATATCCTCAACCTTGTGGGAGCAGGAGCCAGCGGAAAATCGGAAAAGGACTGGCCCGCACTGTGGAATGCAAGTCAAGAATACCGTGACGTCCAAGCAGAGCTGGATCGTATGCATGCAGACAAGGCAGAAGAACCAAAAAGCGATTCTGGACAACAGCAGCCATCGACAGGAGAGTTTGCCATGCCCATGTGGTCGCAGATCTATCATGTTACGTATCGTGTTTTTCAGCAATACTGGAGGACGCCGAGATATATCTGGGGAAAGATTCTGTTAGGGACTATGTCTGCCCTTTTTATGTGAGTTTCTTCCTGGGCTTTTGTGATTAGAGCGAAATGCGTGCTAATCTTCACCGCAGAGGATTCTCGTTTTACAAACAAAATTCCTCGTCTTCAGGTCTTCAAAATACTCTTTTCTCAATTTTCATGTTGACCACTATCTTCACCAGTTTGGTGCAACAGGTAGCTCCGCCGCCCTAAAAACTAGTATCAGTTCCTGACAGTTCTAGATAATGCCACACTTCGTCACCCAACGAAGCCTCTTCGAGGTCCGCGAACGCCCCTGCCGTGCATATAGCTGGAAAGCCTTCCTCCTCGCAAATATCATAGTCGAAATTCCCTATCAAATTTTTCTCGGAGTCATCGTTTGGGCCTCTCTCTACTTCCCCGTCTTCGGCCGCCACCAGTCTTCGGAACGCCAAGGCATCTGGCTAATATACTGTGTTCAATTCTTCATCTTCGCTTCCACGTTCGCCCACATGGTCATTGCTGGTCTCCCTGACGCCGAAACGGCCGGCAACGTAGCCACAACGCTCTTCAGTCTGATCCTCATCTTTAATGGTGTCATGCAGACTCCACGCGCACTCCCGGGATTTTGGGTCTTCATGTGGCGCGTCTCCCCGCTTACCTACACCGTCGGCGGTCTGGCCGCCACAGGCCTATCTGGCCGCGAAGTCCGCTGCGCCGAGAACGAATTTGCAATCTTCGATCCGCCCCCAGGCACCAACTGCGGCGAATACTTGGCAAAATACATCGAGGCTGGCGCCCCAGGCCGCCTGTATAACCCGGACGCCACGGCGGGCTGCCACTATTGCCCGATGCGAAACGCAGACCAGTTTCTGTCCTCATCGGAGATCTTTTGGTCGCAGCGGTGGCGCAATTTCGGGCTCGGGTGGGCATATATTGGGTTTAATGTGTTTGCGGCCGTGATGCTGTATTATATGGTGAGGGTTAGGAGTTCCAGGGGTAAGCCGAGTCGGTTGGCTAGTGTGATGAAGCATTATTTGGGGAGGTTTGGGATGTGGGTTAGGTCTTTGTTTGCGATGCGGATTCAGAAAACGCCGCAGGACAAGGTGCATTTGAATGAGAAGATCATTTGAAGGGGGCGGAGTGGAAGAAGTAATCGTTCTGTTTTTTTTTTTTTTTTTTTCGCTTCAAAGTCTTTGGTTATCAGTTTTTTGTCTGATTTATATACATATTTTGAGTCAGATATTTTCGCTGCCCACTAACTGTTTGATTGATTATTGATTGATTTGGAGGTAATTTTTGTTTGAGCAGGATGTATTCCACGCAAACCATTTTTGGCTATATGTCCTATTATTATACCAAAGTTATAATCAATCCTGCAACGTTGATATTTATCAGTTCTGAATCATTTTGTTTCGTCCCCCATCGGCAGGTCGGTCTTCAGCTCCCCGCCATCAACTCGAGATGTCGGACCGCGATTTAAGGTTGGCCGATCCCTCTCCACCCATCAAAAGAAGAGTTTGGATTGTGATCAGGTCTGCTATTCTTCCAAAGTCACATCTCCAACAACGGTGACCTCGAAGACCTCCTTGAATGCTTGATATGTGTGTTAATCGGGATGAACAGCAAGCAGGCTTGAGTTATGAGACTTCATGTGTCAACCACCTCCGTTTTTCGTCACTGTCTTTTTTCATCCTTCCACTCTGGCCCATTGGTCAACAGATGGAAGGAAGATGGCACTAAAATTGTCCGGTTAATGGACAGACCCGAGACGAGGAGATAGACTCATGAACCTCGTATACTAGCGCGAGTCCCATCATGGCATCATCCATGTCAAGCGGAAATGAGACTAAAAACTGCTGCGGCTCAAAACCAATTTTCCAAGGGGCGCGGAGATCCCGCTTCTTGTTCCTGTCATGCCATATCTCAAAAATCACGGGCCCGCGGGGTCAAGTGGTGAAGAAGTTCATATTGGAATCACCAGCTTCGTGTGTAAGGGACCATACTACTAGATATGGTGGAGATATCCGTTGGCGAGGTCTCTGGCTTCATCGCCATTGGCGTGTTTCTCTGTGAGTTTCTCGCCGTGTGGAGGAGGGGATAATTTTGGAATGCCACTGACAATACCCTGCAGTACAATTTTTCCTTCCTTTGGCTGTGCCAGCGATTCTTATTGCATTTGTCTCTGACACACATACCCTGGTAACTTGGTAAGTGACTAGAAAACCATTCTTTCTGCCCTTTTTCTGCACCGCATGCTAATGCAACAGTTCAGGTCCGTCCTGGGGCGTTTTATCCAGTCATCCCCATGGCCAACGCTTCTCAATGCAGACACCGTGGCGAGCTCTGGCGTCAAAAGGCGTGTCAATGTCGTCGCCTGGTTCTTAACCCTGGCCATTGCTTTAGTAACCATTGCATCTATTGTTACTCCGCTGGGGCTTTATGAAACCGTTGAACCCGAGGACTCATTAACGGAAACACCCTTCCAATACGTGAAGGATATTTCTGCCTTTGGTTACGGAACTCCACCGCGGCCAGACGCGTATTTTGCGAGAAACTGCGGTAACGATCATGTCTGTCCAGGCTCCACGGTTGAAGAAAAATGTGAAAAGCTTGGATTGCTGGAGAAGTGTACTTCGGATGTAAACGCTACGATGCCAGAAACCTTCATTACTCCCTTTAGAGACGGCGCAACCAAGCTTTCCTCATCCGTTTCAAGCATCTTCGACATCCAGTGGAGAACATATATCAACAAAGCACTGAACCGAAGTGCAGGGGTTTTCTTGGAGCCCGCATACCGCCAACTGGCTACTTTGCTACTCGATGACAAAATTGAGCCGCTCGAGGGCCTGGTCGTGGACATGAAGGCTGGTGGTCTGGGCTTCCGCTCCCACACGGTTCCCGCCAATCATTACAAATACGGCACTGAGTGGAAAGAAGACATCCTGTTCATTGAGCCGGAGACTCAATGCGTGAATTTGAATTTCACACTGGATTTCAAAATCCCTGACGTCACAAGTGCTGGCTTGGAATATGTTGAGGAACTCAAGCTGGTTGACCACGGCGGGTTTTCTGGACTTCGGGACAATCCAGCACCTAATCTTAAACGGATCATCTCGAATGGACAGAAGGGTTTAAATTTGAGGGACAGGGCGGCCAGCGCGGCTTGGCTTAACAATTTTCTGACGATGGTGTTTTACAACGCGACGAATCCCGATATGGATCGTATTACGCGTTTGGATGTCTCAAAAGGCGATACCTTCCCGCTGCCCTCATTTTCTGCTAACACCACGTTCCGGGTTGGTTACGAGGTTGTTAGGACTAATATGGAATTTGGAGAGTATCTCAATCTGACGGCCAAAGCTGGACAGAACGGGACGTCGTGGAGTGATAATCCTTTTGATATTAACATGCGCAATTTTTCGTTCATTAGTAAGTCCAAGATTTTATTTCTACCTTATCTCTATAAAACAAAAGTCCACAACTGACAATCATTATAGCAAACCTTTGCGCAGGATCAACGTACAACAGCCCCTCAAATATCAATACCAGTATGGTTGGATGTACTCTTCTCTACGGCGCTGCAAAGCCAACCGACGGCGGTTCACCCCTCATCGCCAACCCCGGATCCCGATGGTCTCTACCAGTATACTCCTGCGCATCAGCCGTGAAAGCGCTGGTCAAAGAAGTTACCTTCCAATACAATGGCACCGACTTCTCCGGCCTAATGGTGAACTCAACCAAACCGAAAACATATCAAGACGACAAATCCAAACCCCTCTGGGCCGTTGAGGACCTAGGAGACATCCCCATATCAGCGGGGAAACCCCTGTGGGGAATTCTCGGCCCCTCAGGCTCCACAGACCTAGAATCCATCAAACTCCCCACAAACATCTCCACAACGACCCACGAACATCTCTACTTACCAGGCTACATGGACGACTACACCCCTGTCCTTGAAGGAAATACCGGTATCTCTAACAGAGTGGGCCAAAATCTCCCCGGCGCAGAATTCTATAATCAAGCCATGATCACCGCGTTAAGTATTAGTCGACCCTATGGCAGCAATACAGACTACTCGGGCCAAACGAGCCTGGCGCTATTTGCCAAATGGCAGGAATTATCCAAAACCCCCGAGGGCGCGGCGAAAATTCTTAACCTGGTGTGGACCGATGCCTCCGCGAACGCAGTCATGGGTACAAAGGGGTGGGGGCTGACGAGTTTCTCGGCCACCGCCGGGAAGCACAAGGTCGAGCATCCCAATGATAATAATAAGAATAATAATAAACACAGAAAGCGTGCTGATAACGACGGAGAAAATGATCCAACAGCGCCCCGCGTTCCCGTCACGGTTTTCAAGAAACGCATCCGCTACAAGCTCCCCTTCGCCGTGCCTGCAATTCTGATTCTGGCTATTTCCCTTGCTCTTCTCGTCACGCTCGTCTTCCTCTGTAGTGCGGGGCGGACGGGGCCAAAGCGGATGCGAAGATTTCTTCAGGCGTCGTCGACGGGGAGGAATATGGGGGCGTTTATATCGCCGGATGATGGGAGGGCGAGGGCGAAGACGAATGTGTGGGTTAAGAGTGTTGGGATGAAGGTGGTGAGGATTTCGGAGGATATTGTTGTTACGGAGCATGGTGGGGGGTTTGGTGCGGGTGCGGGTGGGGGTGTGGGTGCAGATGTGGTGGTGAAGGTTCATGGAGATGGAGATGGGGATGGGGATTTGGGGGAGGATAATGAGGAGACGAAGATGGTTAAATGATTGATTGATTGTGGTGTTTTTGGACCTTGGTGTTGGATTTATGTGGAATGGATCCGGTTGGGTGCATTTGAGCGCTGGTGATGGCGATATGTATGGACGGACGGATGTGTATTTAGCCATAAAAATCATTTGAACATAATAACATAAAACTCCAATATTCCCTATCGGCATTAAATGCTGGTATAAAACTGATATATACACCAACAACTCGAAATTTAATTATCTACATAATACCCAGCAACTATTTTCGATTCCAACACCATGCTACACATAATCCATTAAGCCATTCCATAATCTGCCATCTCCCCCTTTATATTCCAATACATATATATCATCTAAGCCCCCTCATCAAAGCATAGCAGCCACCCCAAGAATCCCAAGCGCAACAGGCGCTGCATCACCCAGAACATTCCTAACTGCCGCAATGCCCGTGCTAGAACTGGTCGTCGTGGTCGTCGTGCCCGTTGGCTCCGTGCCGCCCGAGGCAATGCTGCCAGCAGTTGTGGAAGTCGGAGGGCCACCCGTCCCCGGGATGGTGTAAGTGGGGGTGATTTGTGACGCACTCTGCGCAAATAATACATAATCCCGTCAGTAATCCGTCCCTCTCCCCCCCCTCTGATAAAAAAAAAGAAACCTCGGAACTAATCCCCAGCAAAAAAACAAGAGATAAAAAAGTAAAGGGAGATAAGTTCAACATACCACCAAATCACAACAATCCTTCCCATAGCATATCGTCCCATCACTGCAGCATGTCTGGTCGGTTGGGTGGTAGCAGGCAATATTCGGGTACCCGCCTGAGGCCGGGCAGTAGATTAGTCCGTTGCTTTTGGAGCAGCATTCCTCGCCGGATTCCTCGGGGTAGCAGTCGAATGAAAATGGGGTGCCGGTGGGGGTGTATGAGGGCGTGTAGAGGCTTGTGGGTAGGGGGGTGCCGTCGGTTGTGGCGGAGACGCCGGGGCCGCCCTGTTGAGATTATGAGTTAGGGGGTTCTTTAATGGTTTTTTCTCTTTTATTTGAGTGGGGGGTGGGTGTCGTTTGGGATTGTATATAGGGGTAAGGGATCGGGGATGAATGGGGACTTACAAAGTCGTCACAGCAGGAATTATCCTTCGCGACGCAGAGATCTGGAGTTCGGAGGTACGATGTATGTTAGTTATCTTGTTATCTTTATGTTTTAGAGGAAAATGTATATATCGCTGTATTCCTCATGGCATTCAAGGGGTGTCATGCAAATGTTCCTATCCTCAGCGATCAGCCACATCCATTCACTTACTTGCGTCGGCACAGCACTGTTGATGCTCTGAAGGGTTATAACATCCAACATAACTACAGATCAGGTACCCTTCGCCATAACACTCTGAACATGTCTTGCAGATAAGCTCATTTGGTACATCGAGCTGGCGACCGAGAAGCTTTCGTTCCAGCGCCAACACAGGACTGGAAGATGCAATTAGGAGGGAGACGAGGAGGGCAGGTAGCGAGTGGGCCATTTCAGTGTTTAGTTACGGAGTAGTGGGGATCAGATCATAAGCTGGGTAATAAATGTGTGGTAGTCCGCGGTCGTGGGAAGGAGGACAGAGAGATGAGTAATTCGTAGGGGGAAGAAGATGAGAGAAAACCCCATCATCCTGTTCCCTCCGCATGTGGATTGCGGTGGTGCTCATATATTTTCCTCCGGAAGCCGAAAAGCCTTTGGTTAAATTGGGTGACATTTTCCCAGGAAGCTAAAGCTCGTATTCCTCAGCCGGTGATAGACTGGCCAATTTAGCTTCGACTTAGGATCCAGGCTAAGGAGTCAGGGGTGCAGGCCTCTTGCGCAGAGCCGCAAGTTCATTAATGCCAAACTACGGAGTAACCAAGGCGAGTAATAAAAAGCGCAACCAGCGTTGGGTGCCAATTACGACGAGATCCTCCTCGGCTCAAACGATGCATCCTTCGTCGTCTTGGAAAACAGGCCATGCTAGACACTACTAGTAGTTATCCTGATGCAGGTTGGAGGCGGGATGGACGAGGAGAAACGTCAATTTTAACATCATAGGGTTGGGGAACCGATAGTTATATGTAACGCCATAATTTGGTGCTCATGGTTCCCGTCAAATATTCCTCGTCCTCGGGTTGAGGATCTATCACATCGGATTGAAGCTAAAACCACTAAATACTAGTAATATTGTCTGAGAATAGCCAGTTACCATAAAGAGTCAATTAGCAGCATGGTGCCAATGGGAAAAGGAAAGGAAACCCATGCCAGGATTTATTTCTTTGAAGGAGGTGCCATTGCTACCCTCGTCTTCGTGGAATGGATATATTCACATCGTAGACTATTGAGTAGTATCCATTCATGATAACAAGCTTGAAGTATAAAAAGTCGAAGCGCTTACCAACTTCCATTGTGTAAATTGTGGTGTGCATTGATGGTAGAGATTTAGTCCAACGGCCTCTTGGACTCCACAAGTGTAGGTTATCATCATACCAACGCAGCGAAACTCCATAAGCTATAGCACGTGTTGATACTTTCACTCTTGACCAGAGAGGCTCGACTCATGAAGGCCCCAAGTTAACCTCTGCGTATGGAATCCAGGTACGGACGAGACCGTGGTTGGGAAAACAATGGGATTGAAACGTGCTGGTAGGGCTATTGGAGAAGTAAGCTTGGGCTGTAGAAATCCCCTGTGGTATATCCCTGAGATTTCCCCCGGCATTCGCGTGTTAATAGCCGCGCCTTGAAATTGTCGGATTGCGTATAAGGCTTTCAGTAGCAGTGTCTGTCCTCTCCTGTCGTCATCTTTTAAAAAATGTCAGCTAGTGAGGCGAGATTATGATATGAAGTAAATAAACCAACTGCAATGTGAGAGATGCCAAAAGGATCCTTATGCAAAATGACCATACAGAGATATATGATCAATTCTGTATCCTTTACCTTGAAATGGATTGGACAACCCTTCTGCTTGGCCGTCCACTTCGGGTTGAGTTTGCGCGGAGAGTAAGGGGATTTGCCAATGCCATACCGCCAGCAATACAGAATATAGTGACTCCATAAAGTATGTCTGTATTGTCCTGTAAAGAAACATAGCAAATAGCGACTCGTTCACTGGACGCGATATTGGGTCCTCAAGTACATTTGGGATATAAGAAATTCTAGTGTTGAAATAGGGACACCACTCCTCCCATAAGAATCGGTCACCGAACATGACGGAACTAGCTTCTGCGTACTAAGTCAAGCCGGAGTCACTAAACCATCGTCAGCACACGATCTGATAACTCACTCATTGCAGAGCACGTACAACCCACCACAAACAGATACTTGACAATCTGATGATGCTGAGGTCATGGAATACCCACCCATTTTGAGCTCCTCATTGGAAAGGTTTCTCGGTCGCAGATGCGAAGGATCCCTCCTGACCTCAGGACTGGATTGGATGCTGCTCATATAGCCTAATATTGAGCTTGACTGCTATGACTGACGAAGTGGTCGGGATATTCTCAAACATTGGACTTGGGCATCCACCAAATTTCTCCTTATCATCGAGGCCATATATATATTTTTCACCATTAATTGGACTGGACAGCTACACATGAAAATAACCGGATAAACTAATACACTCGTCCAGTAACGACGGGCTCATTTTTCTAGTAGCCTGGTAGCGCCACCGGTGGTGACTGACAACAATGAGCGGGACGGACATGTTCGAAGCTACATCCAAACAATCGCGACGACTTCCGGGTGGAGAGATTTCCGCATATCCCTCATCAGCGGGGTTAATCCCAAGGCATTATCTTCTAGAGCTGGTAGTATATGGATTGACAGTCCAAGATAACCCATAGAGCGGCGTCATAATAAAAACACCCAAATTGTAGATCTGGCAAGGCCTTAAATGCGAAGATTGTTTGACCCTTGAAGCAAACCCAGCAAGAAACATGAAAACGTAAGTTTTCGGATGTAAAGAGATATTTGAAGAATATACCGAGATGGAATGCTGCCGTCAATCAGCCTTGTGTTGTGACTGAGTTAAAATATAAACAAGACAAAAAAGGGGTAGTTATATCCCTGCTGATATAAGCATAAATTCCCCGAGGGCCGGCACAGCCGAAACTTCGGGGCAATCCCGAGACGCCGGGCTCCACCCCCACACCGGCAGCCGGCAATAGAGCGGAGAACAGCCGAACTCTCGCTTCTGAGGTCGATTTCCCCAGACTCTCATTTTTGGTCCTTCCCACGCTGCGTTTTTTTCGTTTGTGCTGAGAATAGACGTCCGTTCGCTGAGCAGCAATGATTTTTAGATCAAAGCATCCAGATATCCAAGGTACGTTGGATTGCCGGTGTGCTATTTGGCAGTTCCGCCCAACTATGAAACGGCTCTAACATGCAAACAACGTGCAGTACCCACGGACATAACCGTATGGCAATGGTTGTTCGAATCCCCCGAAACCTCCCCGCTATACAAATTCCGACCCCATGAATTGGCCGGTTATACCAATGCCGTCACCAAGGAGCGAATCAATTGGGCGCAGGCCAAAGAGGCGGCAACATATGTGAGCACGGCATTGGTGAAGAAATATGGCATGAAGGAAACGGAAACAGTATCACTGTTCACCCAGAATACTATCTGGTATCCAGTAGCCATGTTTGCGGCCATTAGAGCAGGTATTGACCCCCTTCAATTTCTACCCATGGAGAGTACACGCGCTGAAAGTCTTTTTGTATATTACTAGGCGGTAAGGTCGCTGGGGCTTCGCCGGCATACAATGTCGAAGAAATGACGTACGCCTTAAAAAAAGCAGATACAAAATTCCTGATGGCCGGTCCGAGTTGCTTGAAAGTCGCCTTGGCCGCTGCTAAGGACGCAGGAATTCCACAGAGCCGTGTCTTCCTACTTGATGGGGAGGCACCAGGAATCACCACCTTCAAAGAGCTGCAGGCGATTGGGAAGAGTTACGGCGAGCAGGGTCAAGTCCCTCACCCTGGGATCCCGATTGGCCAGACGAACAAGGATGTGTGCGGATTTCTCAATTTTTCAAGCGGGACGACAGGGCTGCCAAAAGCTGTGAGTAGCTAAAGGTAAAAATATGTCGACAGTAATAAACTACTGACAGCCAAGTCCAGGTTATGCTTTCCCATCATAATATTATGGCCCAATGCTTGCAAATGAAAGCCATCACACCGGTCGAGAAAAAGATATTCCTTGGAGTCCTACCGCTCTTTCACAGTAAGATTCGACGATGTCGCCTGTACCCCATGGAACCAGCTAACCGATAGGGCCTGTTCAGTCACCGGTCTCATCCGCTTCTGCAATAATCCTGTTCACCAAAACGACGAGGTCATTCTTCTCCCTCAATTCACAATGGAACTCACCCTAAAGACCATCGTCGAATACCAAATCACAGAGCTAATAATCGTCCCACCAATCGTCATCCGCTTCATCAACGACAAAATAGTTGACCAGTATGACACGTCCTGCGTAAAACGCATTTCCTGCGGCGCTGCGCCCCTGAGCAAAGAAATTGTCCAATTGCTCGCGAAGCGATTCCCACAAGCGGGATTCCGGCAAGGGTTCGGCATGACCGAATCAAGCGGTTGCCTCTCGTCTCATTCTCCGAGATACTATAGCTATGAGTATGCGAATACCGTGGGAGACTTGATTCCTTCCACGGAGATTAAGATTGTAGATGAGGAAGGGAAGGAACTTGGATATGACCAGCCCGGTGAAATTCTTGCGAGAGGACCCCAAATTGCAATGGGATATCTTGGTAACGAAACCGCTAGCGCAGAATCTTTTGATAAGGAAAGATTCCTGCATACAGGCGATATTGGCAGCATTAGCGAGGAAGGTCTCATTACCATTGTCGATCGTATCAAGGAAATGATCAAGGTTAAGGGTATTGCTGTTGCCCCCGCTGAGCTGGAGGACCTGCTCCTTGGCCACCCATATGTTTCTGATATCGCTGTGCTGGGCAAGCGGGATGACTATGCCGGCGAACGACCCAAGGCCTATGTTGTCCTGAAACACGGAGTCGAGAAATCCGAGGCGATCGGCAGAGAGTTGATCCAGTTTGTTAAGGAGCGGAAGGCTAGATTCAAGTGGGTGCAGGAGATTGAATTTATTGACGCGGTGCCGAAGAGCCCTAGCGGGAAGATTTTGAAGCGAGTGTTGAAGGAGAGGGAGCGGAGCGGAATTCGGGCCTTCGTTGTTTCGGAGGAGAACCAGCGGGCGAGAGCGAGGCTTTAACTTGTGCAAGATGCTAAGAGTAGATTTCTAGACAAAGAGAATATGGCATTTGGGAAGCAGATGCATTGGATTTTTCTTGTCTTGTGTTCATTCTGTTGGATACTTGGTGGGCGATGAAACTTTACCCATCTCAACTGTCCTTCCACTATTCTCTGGCTCAATATGGTGAACAGTAGCTGTTCCAAGCACATACCTATTCAATATATTAGCCGAATGCAAAATTCCGAAGGTGTTTTAGAGAAACGAGTATAATCTGCTGCAGTTGGAATTTCCACCGAATTAGGGCTTAGGGTTAGGGCAAGCAACCCCTTGGCAACCCCTTGGCAACCCCTGAACCTGCTCGACATCAAGTCATTCGACGTCTTATTTCGAAAGATCATCGCCAGACATCGGCACCCGTTTTTTGAGACATAGAAAATGCTGCGGAAACACAGAGACGGTGATAGCTATAATGTATATTTTTTGTCACTGGATGCAGATCTTTCCAAGATCGGAATGTTCGAGACAAAAGGACATCCAAAAGAACCAGGCTATGCTTTATATACCAATGAAACTCGATACAGATCTACAAATTCCCCAAAATGCATCCAAAAGAAGAGAAACCACAACAATATGCCACATCCCTCCAGGGGAGCCACCCACCCACACCTCCAAACAGCATCTCGTCCCAAGCTACCAACACTCTTCAAGCGGGAGTTGCGGCGGGCGCTGCGCTCTTGGCGTTGTTGATCATCTCGATGAAGAATTCCGACGCCTCAGGAGCATCCATAGTATAGGTCAGATGTGCGGGCATGATGACCAGAGTACCCTCGCAAACCAGGTCGCCAAGGGCACAGATAATCTTGGTCTTCTCCGGGGGATAGCCGGGGACCCTGCCGCCGTCCTGCTCGTTCTGGGTGTCACCGAAAGTGACAATGCCAGCAATGCGCGCGACGACAGCTGGGTCGGACTCCTCGACGGCCTGGTGCGTGAGGGCTGCACCTTGACTGTATACCGGAGTTTAAATTAGCGGGAGGTCCCCCTCAGACGAAGTATGGAAATAAGGGGTAAAGAACTTGCCTGTATCCACCGGCGATAATGATGGTCTCCGGGCATCTTGTCACAGTCGAGGCCAACTTTTCTTTCATATCCTCGATTCCCTTAGGATCAGCTCCATTGGGAAGGAAATTGGTATCCAGTCTAGCTTCGTAATCGACTCCCTGGACGGCGACGGCGTCGGCTCCAAATTCCCTGAGCACGAGATTGGCAGTGGGTGGACCAGCGATAGTTCCCTAAAACGTGAGAGAAAGAGGATAATCAGCTCAACAATCACCCCAAGGTATGTATTCTATCAGATATGCTCTCTCTAAGCTCGGGCGTGCTAACCATGTTTCCGATTTCCGTTGAACCGCGGGCAAAGATGAAGGTGATATCCTTGCAAGGGCCGTCAAGGCCATTCGCAGTGCTTCCAATAATGTCAATAATTTGACGCTCTTGGATAGGACTGGCAGAGGCAGCGGCTGCCAGCAGCGCAAGAGAAATTGGGAACTTCATTGTGTAAGAACGTTGGATAGATCCTTCAAGGAGTGACAGAGCAGGGAAACGAGAGGACAAAGGTATTAATACTAATGTGGAAGAGCTTGAACGAGGCTTGCTGTTATTCAACTATTCCCTTGCCTCCCTGGCTTCCATCTCCCCCTTTATATACATCGCCAGTTCGGGATCAGATGCTGAGCAGATGAGGCTGCCCGTCAAGCAATTTGGGCGTCGAACTACCGACGTTGACTGCCAAGGGTTTCGTCGATCATTCTGAATCCCCCCTTACGGACGATCGTTTTGAACGGATGCTGGGGAAATAACTGAATAAACAAAAGATGGAGCATGTGGAGTCTCAAATGCCCAATCGCCTCCCCCCTCCCAGTGCTACACACCCCGCATCGCCAAGTAAGGTATGGAGGAGGAGGCTTATATTCATCTGGCGAGCTACCCCTCGACTGGAATCCCTAGGCCCCCCGCCAGATCTACCGATTGACACCAGCATGAACTGGCGAATTGGATGAGAAGGAGTCTTCCATCATCCTCGGTAACATCTCTTCTCCCCCACTCGCCATACGGAAAAGTTTTCTGCATTGCAAGTTTCAGAAAGCGACCCCGAAGAGAACGGTCGGGCCGTGTTTTCTGACACAGATGTGGCATATCTAGACCGTTTCATCGTTTGATGCCAATGGGGTTTTCGGGTCTGGAAATGCGCCGAGTCTATCGTTTCGGGGTAAAACCTAATCTGCCTCGGCGAGCAGGGGGTTACCCCTGAAGGGTACGGCGGGGAAAATACGGGGGGATGCTCGTTTATTTTTATTTTTTTTCTTGCCCACAGCCATCTATCGATGAGTTGCTGTTTTCAGAAGTTGTCTGCCCATGCCCCCTTTTGTTAACTCTCCTTTGGCATGGAATAGTGTGTGTGTGTGTGTGTATGTCTGTGTGTGTTGTTTGCGCTGGTGTTAAGTCCGTTGTGTCATCCGCACTCCGTAGTTTCTATCAAACTCCCCAGGTGGGGTTTGCGGGGGAGCGTTGAGTGAACAGGAGTTCTCTCCCCAACCCTCCAGTCAGGTTGAACTAATGAGTTAGTTAGCCGAGCCACCAAGTGTGAGAGGGGAGTGTCAGAAACTAGCTTAACAAAAGAGAAGAAACGAAACAAAAATCTCAACTGAAAAGAACCTGACACCCCCGCCATCCTCCACCTGCATTCCGATGGCCCCTCTCTCCAACAAGTCTGGGGACTCAATTAAACCGCGGCATTCTGGCCCAGAGACAATATTAGCACCGCAATAGCGCCGGCAGTTGAATTTAGCAGCCGCACTGCTGGGAGGATTTGCGGTGGGCCAAAGTGTATCTCTTGACAGTAGCGGGTTCGTCTAAAGTAGTCCACAGGCATCTAATGTTTCATCATTCGGCCCTCTCTTCCTCTCCTTTTGGGCTAGCTTTTCTTTTCCTGCTCTTCTTTTGTGAGCAGATGACTCGCTGGACTTCCCAAGAACCGGCAGTTGGGTCCCTCTGCTCCCAGCGATGGCGAATATTCCGAGGCTGAACGAATGTTCGATGGGAGTTCGATTGCTGGGGAGGATGGAGACTGAGGAGAAAACGGCAGTTCAATCTGGCTTATGTTCTGCCTTTCTCCATCATATCCCCTCCGCCACAATTTCATATCTCCACAACACCATATTGACTCCGCAGAAGGACCAGCAAAGCAAATGGACAGATCTAAGAACTGATGTTTCTGCCAAGAGATGCACAGATGACTTTCTGAGAACCGGCATGATAGGTGATTGGTGATAGGCGGGATTCTGTGCCACTCTCGCCCACGCCACGCACACACGACATGTTGAAGTGTTGAAGTGTATTTGGACGACCCCAATTCCGAGATGGCCTATCCAAGCTCCTTGTGATGCTTACTAACTGTATCGATCTACGCATGGCAACAAACTTCTCTCTTGATCTCCCGGCTAAGTATGGACGGGGGCAAGCGTCGGCATAGGGGGTGTACTGCCGAGCGTGGCTCTGTTTTTATATACACTGGCACTAGGAGGGCGGGGCGGACATGGGCTTCCCCCCATGTTATTCCGGATATGAAGAAGCCTGCAGTAGCATAGCAATCACCGCGGCCGCTTTTGGCAACGATGAGTTTCCGTGCCCAGACACACATACGCCAGGTTTCCAGGAGGGGAGGACCGCCTTATTCGCCCAAGAGACAATCGCCAATTGCCGGTTTCTCCCTCATCGCAATTATTCAGACATATCCAGGCTGGAATGCTTGCTAATGGCTGACCGCCTTGATATGAGCAGTTCATGTGGCTTCCGTGGTTCGGCATACATGTTGTGTGACTGTGTCTCTCACCTCCAATCCGAGATGGGAGGGGCATGTCGAAGGACAGCAGCCCTGTTCGTCCTTCGGCAATGCGTGGAGATTGAATAGAAGCTAGAAAATACCTTCTTCTTTCTCCTCTTTGGTTATGATCCATTTTCCCTTACTATCCATGGACATATCACCCCTTTGTTATGATTGTTGGAATCTTGTTACCCGGCGGTTCAACTACATCTGGCGGCAATTCCAGCATATATCTCAGCTCAGATCAGCTGCTGCCGGGTTCTCTTCAGCGGTCCCACACTTGAATTGACTGGGATCAGCCGGATATCAACATCTTCATCTCCATTCTGATCCCTCCATCATTTCCGAGGCTCGAAACCCAGGCAAAGGATGAAACTTCTCCAGATGAAAGGAGCGGTGGTGCTCACTCTGGCAGGTCTCCTCTCCGCCGCTCCGGCCTTGCCGGATCAACGCTGGGAGGTCGGTCAGAAGGTGGAAACGTCCAGCGGCACGGTGGTTGGCCACGCATCCGAGTGGAAGCCTGGAGTGTCGGAATATCTAGGTATTCCCTTTGCGCAGCCGCCGGTTGGTGAGCTGCGATTTGCAGCGCCCAAGCCGTTTACAGGAAGCAAGGAGATTGTCGCGGGGAACTATGTAGGTGGTACTAATCCCCTCTGAGTAGAAGCTTGAGGGTAACTTGCACTAACAGCCCGTCAAATAGTCAGCGTGAGTTTATGCTTCGATAGTTTGGCTATGTAGCTATATATGCTAGGAACGAGGAGTTCAGTAGCTAAGGAGAGATCAAACAAGCTCATGCCCCACGACGGCCACGCGCATAACAGGGCCTGCAGAAAAGAACTTGCCCCTTTTTGCCTCTAGCCTTCTCGACACCCTAGGACAGGTCGGAGAGACATTCGACGAAGACTGTCTCACCGTCAATGTCTGGACGAAGCCGCAGGCTGGAGAGCAGAAGAAGACTGTGATGGTATGGATTTACGGCGGAGGTACGATTTCACGCCTTTTTCCTTCGTATCAATGCAAACAGGACGCTCAAAGTCGGGGCTAGGATTCACGTCAGGAAGCACCCGAACCAAGATATATAACGGCGCCCGCCTCGCCGAGGAAAACGACGTAATCGTCGTCACCTTGAAGTGCGTAACCCGCATCCCTACTCTCAACGAAATTCATCCAAAAAGGACCAAACTCACATCCACTACCTACACAGCTACCGCCTCGGAATCTTCGGCTTCCCCGGCGTAACCGTAACACCAAGCCGCAACCCAGGCATCCTCGACCAACGTCTGGCCCTAGAATGGGTACGCGACAACATCGCCGGCTTCGGCGGCGACCCGGACAAAATCACCCTATTCGGTGAAAGTGCCGGCGGCGCCTCCACCGAATACCACACCTTCGCCTGGCCAGACGACCCCATTGCGCGCGCCTTCATCCCACAGTCAGGGACTGCCTTCAGTCTCAGTATCTCGGGCGGGTCGTCGAGTAACACCGCCGCGTGGAACAACGCGACTGAGAAGTTGGAGTGTCCACAGGAAGAGGCAGGGGAGGCGTCGTTGGAGTGTATGCGGAGCAAATCTATGAAGGAGGTGATTGATGCTATTCGGCCTGAGGCGGGGGTGAGTGCGGCGCTGGCTGGTGGGTTTCTGCCTACTATTGATGAAGAGGTTATTTTCTCAGATTACGAGGACAGGAGGAAGAAGGGCCTGTTTGCGAAGAAGGTATGAGTTTTTGTGTCAAGTCCCCCTGTGGTATGGACGTGTGTAACTGATGTGATTCACATTCAGCCAATCCTCGTCGGAAGTAACAACAATGAGGTGGGCCTCTTCACACTCCTCGCGTGCGTTTCTAAAGGCGAGGAAGACTGCAATTCGCGCGCTCCCCCAATCGCTTTTCCCTTGAGTTGCGGTGCAGCAGACGCTGCGGAGTCGAGAATTGATCATGGCGTTAAGGCCTGGCGGTATCAATATGCGGCGACTTGGCCGAATTCGGTCAGTTAAGCACTGCCCTTGAGGATGCCCGGGGTATCGTAGAATATCCCTGACAGTGTTTTCATCGCATCTAGGAAATCGGCGTCGTCGGAGCCTACCACGCTGCCGAGCTGGGAGTAGTCTTCGGTACGACAGAATTGTACCCTGAACCAGACACACCCGAGGGAGTAGCATTTGGAAAGGAGCTGCGGACGGCTTGGACTTCGTTTGCGAAGGACCCGGAGGGTGGCCTGGATAAGCTTGGATGGCCCGTTTATAATCCTAAGAGTCAGTACAAATGTTTTCCCCCATCAAGAAAGAAAGGGGTTTCGGAACTTCTTTGGGTTAACAAGCGGTTACAGAATCAACGGTTGTAAAACTCGGAGCCAACCATTCTGGGGAAACCACCTTTATTAGTCCCAGGGAAACCGATACGTTCTGCTCGCTGTTGGGTTTGGGTTTGTGAACGTCACGTATCTTTTTTCAATCTAATTCTTTTCCTGTCCGGGCGAGGGTAGAAGTAAAGAGGAATTTGGCATGCTCTGGACATTCGGGGTTGGAGAGATAGATACGCACCCCCGACGCTAATAGGTCGTAATAATGGAAAGAATTTATCTCTCCTTTTGCCTTCTTTCTGCGTTTTGTCCACATTTGAAAAGAAGCCAAAAAGTTTCATCCATGATCCCACTAACGAAATAATTACAGCCCAGTTAGGCAAACAAACCAGTTGGAGCAGGTTCATATCAAACCTCACCAGGATGTGTCCCAGATTGAATTGCGCCCTGCCACTCTCTGTCTCCCCTGACGCAAAAGATTTAAAAATGCCACAGATGGGCGCAAGCGCATACGGAATGCCGGTAGTTGACGAGCAAAAGCGCATCGGAACGCTTCACTGTTGAGGAATAGGTTGTATAAGATACCAGGATCTGTTGCCATGCTGGAAGTTGATAGGTAGATATTTGTGAGAGGCAGAGGGTATGTATATCGAGCAGCTGCATGGGTGGTTTCTCCTATTCAAGGGTTGCTAACCGGCATGTGATAAACATAGTCAATCCATAGATCGATCCATTCATATCTCAGTGAGAGAGCATGCGTTCTCGTTTATTATGGTATAAATATTGTAATATATGTTGAGGGCCAGTTATTTGATGTTGCATGCAGCCTCCTTCCAGCGTTCCATCCAATTGATGCTTTTGTTATGCGCCTGAATGTCTAAGCCTAGCCCTACTAGGCTTCATAGCTACATTTCGCCTAGGGTATCAGGAGGAGCTTCATGGCGGCACCTTCGCACGGCCAATTAATTCAAGACTCCCTATGATTGGTGAGCCGGGCATAGATACGAAGACTTGGAAACAATCCCATCACCACATAGTGGTTAGGAAAAAGCGTGCAGCATAAAAAGAATTGTATCCCATTTCACGGTAGCTTAGGGTGTATAAGGAGGCGAGGGAGAGTATCGCCGATATCACATCCCCCCATCACCAAACACTTGCTCTAGATTTTCTTCCACGTCATGATTTCCATGCGAGGTACCAGCCCCATGATCTCGCAGCAATCGGAGCAGATGCCTGGCATTCTTCTCATTTGCATAGTCCGCCGCGGTCTTCCCACGGGCATTTCTGGCATTGACGTCGGCGCCAAACTCGATCACAAACGCCTCGGACAACGCAATTGGCCAGGCATGCTTAGCAGCTAAATGCAGCACGGTGGTTCCTCGTCGATTCCCTGCGTTGATATCTACCCCACCATCTGTGAACAGCACACGAAAGGCTGGAAGAGCGCTGGCGTCAGGCCTTGGTGTGGCAAGATCCATCCCCATCGTATGGGATGGCAGTTTCCCGTAGATATCCGCTGCATTTGCGTCGCCACCGTTCTTGATTAGAAAACGCAGAGCGCTAGTCTGTGCTTTTTCAGCAGCATAATGCAGCGGGGTCTTTTCTTCCTTGTCTCGGACATTGACATCGAGTCCACCGGTGGTGATTAAATACTGCAAGACTGCGTCGCAACACCCACCAGCTGCTGCTGCATGAAGCACAGTGGTCCCGTCGTAATCAACGGTATTGATGTCGGCACCATTCTCTATCAGTGGCCAGAAGACGGCATAGTTAGCTCGGGAGGCCGAAACCAGCAGAGCAGATTTTAACATGAGGCCGCGGGCGTTGATGTCTGCGCCGTTCTTGACAAGTAGACGGATGATAGCGGCGCGGTCGGCCGCTTCCTGTTCATCTGGCTCCGCGGTAACGCCTTGCTCCTTGATGAGATAATGGAATATTGGGTAGTCGATCGGGATGGTCGATTTGGGTGCGCGGAGTGCAGCCAGGGTGTAGTCCTGATCCGTTTGGGCTCCTGCGTGGAGATCAGCGCGCGCGTGCAGCATGTGTTCGACTGTGGCGCGGCGTGCCAGTTTGGCGGCCCATTGCAGGGCTGAGGACTCGTGGTGCTGCACATTGTAGCGGTAAAGAGAAGGGTTGAGCACGCTGTAGAGCTTTTTGCACGCTCTGGCGAATGCGTTGATATCTACTTCGGAGTCGAAGAAGGAGACGGTCTCGAGGATCAGCTCATTTGGTAGGTCGGTGAGTATCATCTCTGCTTTCCCAACAGCAGAGCATATAACAATAAATTGTCGATTCCTGCAGGGCTATCGGGTATCGTCCGCTGTTGAACTTCTAAGGGAACCAAAATCATTCAATCCTCGAAGACAGCGATTTCTCCAGAATGTGTGCGAGTCAACGCATTTCATCCAGCCCGCTAATGGAAAGGCTGTGTTTGCTAGCACAGCGCCATGCTCGTAATTGGCGCTGGGCAGTCCCGATCCTGCACAAGACTGGCTTGCTCATCCGGCTGCAGGGCGGACATGACACTGGTGCCTGGTGAGTGAATGTCCCGACTGCATTGCCAGGAACCCATCCCTCACATGAAGTAATATAACCCACTGAAGTTGAAGATAACTTAAATACCTAGGTCGGAGGTTGAGAGAATCCGACGCTAGAGCAGATCAGGGCTAGCGCCGGCTCTAAGCGAGGCCGGGGAACTCCGCTTCGGCCCGGCAAAGCTTCCATTCCCGCTTCTGGAAGTCCCGCTTCTTCTCGGCAACGACGATCGGCTGACTTCTCGGCTAAGTTCAACATCAACATCCAACATCTCGAGTCTGCAGACGACTACAGGTTACAGTTCACCTGACCTGTTGGTGCAGTTGGCTGACCACACTAAATAGGGTCATCTGATCACACTAAAATCCATACTAGTTAATAGGTCAGCTTACCTCTTACATCTCCATCTTCTTACAATATTATTACAGTTTTTTACCCACCCTCAATATGAATAATATAGCTGAGATAGCTATACATTTAGAATTTCAGCCTGAACAGAAGGCACTTGAGGAGGCACACAGAGAGATAGTTGACAAAAATGCTATATGTATCACTACTTATTCACTGATGTCTCACTGATAGTATACTAGTTACTAACTAGTTAGATACTCTATGAACTGATTGTTCTTCTAGATGCCTATATAACAAATTAACTTCTAACATATTATATTGAACATGTTGATTTTATATCTGAATACCTCAAAACTAATAAGAGAGGTTATACTTATATCATTTATATAGGTATACTGAATCTGGCAGACATTTAATTGCCATGAAAATTAATAAGTACCACTAGTAAGTACTGATTGGATATTAATTACTCATTAGTAGCTGACTGATCACATACAGGTTTAATATGAGAAATTTTGAGTAATATCAGCAAAGAGAATATACTCTTAATATCTTAACTACTATATTTAACAACATTAGTATTATTACTCTAGAATTCAGGGTTATAAATATCTTCAACTAGAACTTAGGAATTTTAAGCATACTAGTGTTACTAAGAAGTTATAAGGGCAGATTTCCTCACTTTAAACTACAGTGCTTGTAGAGAGAAGGTAGTCATTAATTTAGGTAGCTATTAGGTATGTCCCTACTAGTATCTCATTAGTTAGTAACTAATCAGTTACTAGTCTATACTATAGAATAAAACATCAGTTTAGTACCTGATATAGTGTACATGCATGTAGTGCTACAACAAGCCTAATATGTAGACTATAATAATGTATATTAATAAGATCAGTAAGTTTCATTCTTTACTAATAACTAACTAGTGTGCTATTAGTAGTTCATTAGTGTATAACTAATTATTAATTAGGATGTTGCTGGGAGCTATCATCTCTTTATTACATATATATATAATATATTTAGAAATGCTTACTTCTTTCAGGTAATTATATTAATAATAATTGTAGATCTCACTTATTTAGAAGGACTTCTTAATAATGAGATGAAGATTGAGGCTAAATTATATAGTAATATCTATTCTATAATTACTTGATAATCTAATTATAATATGTTACTTTTACTGGTATTATACTGGTTCCCTATCAGTGCTTAACTAGTTATTAATCAGTGATTAACTAGTTGTAAAAGAAATTAACCATTTCTAGAGATAAAGATGAACTATTAAGTATTCATATAATATTATATTTAATATTCTTATCTCTTATAACCTTCAGAATAAACCCTATATTACATTATGATCTCATGGTGTACACTCACATGTGCTACCTCCTCTAATATGAATACCTGCTTATATTGCACAGAATATTATAATAATTATCTGTTAAATGAGCAATCCAGACCTTACAACTAGTATGTCACTGATTACCCACTGATTACTAACTAATGTCAGAAAGATTATACTAATTATAGATATAGTATACTTCCTCAAGTCCTCTTAAATTAAGGAACTCTATAATAAATATCATAGTAATATCATTAGTTAAGTCCATTAGAGTCTGATTAATATGAGTAATCTTTCTACTATTATATATAAGTAGTGCCTCTTTAATTACTCTGAAGGGTATGATTTTAGTACTAATATTATTTACCAGTATCAACTTGATCAGCAATCAAATAAGGTTAGTATTAGTATGCTACTAATGATTTACTGGCCTAATACTAGTAATGTACTGGTTAGAGCTTCTTACATAAAATCTATACTGATATCTGATAGTTATATATTTAATGGATCTTTCAGAAAGATAATTAGTTTATAATCTTCTATAAATTTAAGAAGCAACTTCAACTAATAACTATCTTAAAGTTATTTGAGATTAATATGTCATTCAAGCATTTTTAGAAGCAGTATATTAATGAGGTTATCTTTACAATAATACTATTAGATCATAATAAGAGTATGTCCTTTAGTTATCTATTAGTGAGCAACTAGTAGCTACTAGTCACTTACTAGTTAAATAGTCATTATTCTCCTCTGAGTCATTATTAACACAGAAACAGCAGCAATATATAAGCAGTTATTTTTACAGACCTTTACTCTAATTACTGAGATAACTGACTTTTAACTTTATTTTCACTATCTTCATGATGAAGGTCTACATGCAGTAGTAATAAATATAAATAGTAAGTAAATATCTGGTAAGTTTCCTATTACTCTATTACTAGTAGCCTATTAGTAGCTTACTAGTTAGAACTTGGATAAGCACTTTCTATAATTAACCCACTTCATTGGGAATAGGCCTGGCAGCTAAGGAATATCATCATCTTCTACTATATTTACCTACTGTATGGGGTTGATAAAACTATTAAAACTAGTAAAAATAGTATTAAGCTTTAAAACTAAATGCTAAGTTTTCTTATCTGTGCTAGTAATCAGAAGTATCTTCATCTCTGTAATTAATTAATTGGTATGTCATGTGTGCTACTAGTTATATACTGATGGCTGACTAGTAACTAACTAGTGAAGATATAGAATATGAGTCTAATAAGATTGCTGATTAAGCTTAATATAAAAAGAACTCTATTATTATAACTAGTATTAATATACATTACTTATTAATATTTCCTGTAAGGTATAGTGAGATTTAAAATCATATAAATATAGTTAAGCAGACACATAATAAGTCTTTAAGATGAGAGTGATATGGATCAGTACTAGAAATAATTCTAAAGTAAGTTTAATCTAAGGAAGATAATTAGTATGGGACTAATAGATCATCAGTAACTAACTAGTCTGATATAATAGTTAAATACTTGATGTATATGATGTTGATCAGTTTGAGATTCATAATAGATATAACATACATTATAACTAGTAAATAAATACTCTAAGTTAAAGATACTTTAACAGTTTGTAGCAAGATGAGTCTTTCTATTATACTAATTATTCACTAGTAGCACACTAGTTGCTTATTAGTAGTAGAAAAGTGGAAATAAGATCACTATAAGAAGGATAATTAGAAGAATATCTTATTTAATCAGGTATCTTCATCTGGAAATATTTAGCATAGATCTAGATCCAGAGGAAGAACTTCAAAATCACAGTATGTTTTACTAGTTTGTTATTAGTAGCTCATTAGTGGCTGACTGATCATTTAAATACTAATTTAAATATAATTTATAATAGTTTAGCTATTATAGTAGTTTATTTTCTGCACAATCAATAAGATCTTCTTCATCAAAACCACTAAGTTTAACTCAGAGGTAAGTGATTTATATGTATACTGATTACTCATCAGTACTCATTAGTCACTAATTAGTATAGTATTACCCAATAATCTTCTATTTCCAACCTCTAAAGGGTGGCCTCTGCTAACCTCTGTGATATCCAAGTATGAGAAAGGGAGCTAGCCCTTAGGAATGAGGAAATTCAAAATAGAACTAATAAAATGAGACTTTAGTATGAGGTAGCTGAAATTGAGTAGATGGAGTTGAATAATCAACAGTTAAGACTTGAGATCTAAAGAGTAGAGGAGGGGTAGATATTTCCTTAATAAATAACTAATAACTAACTGATAATTATCTATTAGTAACTAGTTATATACTGATTAGCACTTTTTAATCTTCTATATATAGCATATAGATTAAAGGAATCTCAGCAAACTTTCTAATAATAATATATAAAACTATGATATTTAATAAATCTTGTAAAAGATTTAATTAAAATTAAAAGTTAATATTTCTAACTAAATCTCTTAATATATATATACATATATATATATCTATATCTATACTATATAACTATATATTGTATAGTGTTTATAATTTATATATTTAATAAGAAATATAATATAATTTTAAAAACTAATAGTATATATAAGTTACTTATATTTATAATTTAAATTAGAATCTAAATTCAGACTAGGTTTTCATATCCTATTATTAATGCCCCATCAGTCAGCTACTGATCATTGACTACTCAGATAAAATTAAAATAAAATAAAAATCAACTCATCTTTTATTCATTTAAAAATCAAATTAAACTAAGTACCCCCATTCATCATTATTTAAAAAGAAAAAAACAAAATCTCCCTATTAATCACCTACTAATTATTACTAGTCTCATATTATTTTTCCTTCTCCTCCTTCTTTCCTCCTTTCTCTTCCTTTTTTTTCTCTTTCTTCCTCTTTTTCTTCTTTCTTTCCTCCTCTTCCTCCTCCTCCTCCTCCTCTACCTCAACTGATTACTAACTAGTAGGGCTAGGTAGAGCAAATAAAGCTCTATAGGAGCACTTATCAAGCACATTATAATAGACTTGAACTCATCAGTTAGTTACCAGTTAACTATCAGTAAGATACTAGTAAAGACTTATTATTTCCAATCTTCTTATACTTATTACAGGGGATATTTAGCTTACAGGCCTGAACTAACTTCTTAACTTCAGTAATGTTATGTTATCACTAGTTAGCAATCAGTTAACTATTAGTAGAGAATTACTTACTACCTTGTCATTCTTATGTATTAGTAACTCTACTAAGTCCTTCCTCTTACCCTTATCATTACTCTCTAAATAAGAAGAAGATCTAACTGATATATTATCAGTTAAATTATTAATTAGATCTATAGCCTTTACATTAAAATCTCTCACTATCTTTTTATAGAAAGCTGTGACTAATCAGTAACTAGTAAGAAAGTAATGTAGAATTAATAAATATATTTAAGTTCTAATTAATTCTATTTTATTTTATTTCTTCATCTTTACCTCCATTCTTTACTATAGTCTCTTCATACTTTTTAATATATTTTCTGAGGTTATTAGTATTAGTTTAGTTTTATACTAGTTAGCAACCAGTTACTCATTAGTAGTAGATTAGTAGATAAATTTATCAATTTAAAGTAGCTAGACTAATAGTAATACTCTTCATCAATCAGAATATTAATCTCAGATTAGTGATACACTAGTTAGTAATTAGTCACTAACTAGTTAAAATGAGATTAAAATAAGATATAATTAATTTTAACTTATATCTTTATTCTACTCAGGCAGGGATAACTCTTCCTTCCCTATTTTATAATAGTAGTTATAGATTAACTATTACTAGTCAGTTACTAGTTAGCTATTAGTTAGCTATTAGTATTATTTACATGCTTCTCCAGCTGATTAATCATCATTGCAGTTGGTAAGAGGAAGAGAGGGAGATATATTTAATTAGTATATAACTAATTAAGATAAAAATGAAAAAAAAAGGAGGGAGGGGGGTAGTGTAGTGTAAGAAGATTATAAAGAAGATAAAGGTAGTAAGAGGTAAGCTGACCTTTTAACTAGTGTAGGTTTAGTATTTATGTAGTTTGGTCAGATGACCCTATTTAGTGTGGTTAGCTGACTACACCAACAGATTAGATGAACTATATGCATAGATGACTATCATTATGACAGTTATCTTAATGCCACTTAGCAGCAGTGATGAGGAGGATAGACAGTTAGTATCCTTCTGTTATAAACTTATGACTTGTTCATGGCTGCCCTAGTGCCTAGGCTGATGTCTGGCACCATCTAGCTGCAACAAGCTCAGCTGTTTCACATCACCTCAGTCAGCTTTCAGTATAGTACCCCCCTATCATCAAGAGAAATCCTTTATGATCGCTGTCAAATGAACATGTAGTAGCATAAGGCTTGTAAAATGTGAGGTTCTTACTGTGGAAAGGTTGAAGATCTCTTGTATTACTATACTAGTGAGGAATCTATCTACTGTGTGATCACATAAGTGTATTACACCTAATTGGGAGGCTGGAGGTGTACAGCCAATACCCCCCCTTAGGTGGAGCTATATATATAGATCTCATGAAAAAACACTGAAAAACAATAAAATGTCACCAGATAGTGGAAAAAACCTAGATATATGATCAGACTTGCTACTTTCTATCATTCCCCACTAGAGTCCCTAGTAAATTAATGAAATGTGTAAATATAACTATACTTAGAGACTTTATCAGGCCATCTACAGCCATCTTAGTCATTGAAATGTATTTTAGCAAGATAATGCCATTTTTCAACTGAGATCATAAATAGTGGAATCACATATCTATATGCTTGCTGCAGGCCATAATTACAGTGACTTAAATGAGGTTAATGACACTCTTATTGTCTGCATAGATCTATATAGAAGATGTAGTTATGAATTCAAGCTCTTATATGAGATTTTAGATTCATATTACCTTATAAACTGCTTCACTGAATGCAATGTATTCAACTTTATTTAAACTAAGAGATATGTAGGTCTGTTTGATGAATCACCATAATATTAGGGATCCTGTGAGCTTAAAGATGTAGCTGAATGTAGATTTTTAATTATTATTCAATAAACCTACTCAATTGAAATCTATATATTCAATGAGGAGGTAGGTATTATTTAGAAACTTAGGGATTAAGCCATCTTCAGCTGCATGACATTTATAAAAGAGGCCTACATTTAGGGTTCCTTTTAAATATCAGATGATGTGTAATAACACCTTTCATAATTTTAAAGTTGGGTTAGAGCTGCACTGCCTGAGTAATGAGACCACATATGTGATATCAGACTGAGTCTTAACTGCAAGATATTGAATACATCCTACACCCTATTGATAATACTACTTCATAAAGCCTGCTTTACTCTCAGAAATGAGAGAATTATCAATGTAAAAAGCTTCCTTCATGGGTGTATAGATTGTAATGATGTTGTTCATATAGAAATCCTCTACTAATTACTCAATATAGTGTTGATGAGTCAACTTAATTCCCTCAGGTAAGTAATTAACTTTCATGCCTAAATATTTTTGTAGTTTATGTAAATTTTTGACCTCTAGCTTCTCACTGAGAGCTTTCATCAACTAATTGGCTTTCTCTGGAATCTTAGAGACTATACTTAAATTATTGATGTAAATAGTTATATAGAGATATGATATTTCCTTATAATATCAGAGAGTAAAATTGTATGAACTTGCTGTAAATTCTAATTCAATGAGATAGGCTGTTAAAAAATTGTACTAAATCTTCACAGCTGAATTCAGACTGTAAAGACTCCCTTCTATGATATAGATAAGTATATTTAGAGTGCTATCTTCAAATTCAGTGGGTTGTCTTATATAGATTTCCTTGTCTAAGTGACTATGTAGGTAGGCTAGTATGATGTCTGCCTGCTGTAGTATTTACTCAAGCTTTGTAGTGACTACAAATAATATGTAGTTCATAATGTTAGTTATAATGAGTGTGTAGGTTTTCTTCTTACTACCCTTCTTAAGTCAGTTACTATAAACTACTCAATGAGATTTTTGTAAGATTCTGTCTGGATCCACATTTAGATCTTGAGGTTGGTCTTTTTTGATGAATACTTAGCAGTCTGGGGCTACTAATTTCCTGACTGGCATATTAAATTAGGGGATGAGATGCTATGTTTTTTAGTGTTGCAGGTCAGTGATTTCATACTGCATTGATTTTTACCAATACTTACTTACTCCCTCTGGCCTTAATATGGTATCTTTAAATGATTTGGGTAGACTGTCTGTATTGGATGAGAGGATATAGATTGCATAAGACTTTGCAGGTTGTATTTATGAGTCATTTAGGTTGCTAATAGAGGTCTCTATGTTATTCTCCATATGAATTGATTTGGCTGTTAGCCTGATGAGAGCCTCAGAATTAAGTAGATTCTATGAGAAGTGAACTCTACATTTAGAATCTTTCATGCCATTCTCACTAAATCTAATGTCTGATGAGAAGATTATCTTATCTTCTTCAGGGTCTCAGAGCTGAAAAATTGAGGTTCCAATAGATCCAATTAATTTATATAGTCTTATATGAGGAGACAGTTTATCTGCTGGCTTCTGCAAACCATGCAGGTGAGTATATGTAGGTGCTCTAATATAGTAAAAATGTTTCACCTGAAGTAGCATGTTAAATAGAGCACATACTAAGATTATATGAGAGCTAGGAGTAACTGAATTTACTGTCTGTGACCAGAACTTTTTATTATATAGGACTGTAGATGTTGGGGTGTTATTTGTAATATCTACAACTATGTATAGAATATTTGCTTAGAATTTCTTAGGTAATCTACTCTAGTTGAGAATTACTCTCATATATCCTATTACTGTATGAATACTGTGCTCAGAGACTCTATCCTGATGTGGTGACTATAGTGTAGTTAGTTCCCATTTAATCTCTCATTAGATCATCAGATTGATTATTTTGCTGAACTGAAAAACATCATTTATATCTATATATAGGAATGTAGGGGCTGTAAACCCCATATTCTACATGAATTTAAGTTAGTAGTTAAAAGTATTAACTACCTTATTCTTTATCTTGAGAAAATATACCTACCTATAATATGTCACATCACACATCATGAGCATGTAATATTTTATCCCCTGTTGGGACTCCAGGGGGTAGTCAGATAAATCATCTAATATTTTACCTCCTTCTGTGAGATTGATGTGAATCTTCTTGATTGAATGAACTGATTGAGGCATGAGGATCTTAGAGAAATACTAAGTTATACTAGTCTTAATGCAGTTCTCATAATAAAACTTAGATTTTGGGCTGATTATCTTGATGCCTGCATGAGGATTCTTAGACATTGTGATAATAATATCTATATGAATGTGCCTGAGATCTCTATGCTATTTCATGAGTGTTTTGCTGACTGAAGGTAGCTCTAACATTGAGATTAAAAATGTAGTAGTAGTGGCTGTGGCTGTGAGGCTGATTTTTTAGTCTGAATTGAGAGATTCATACTTATGTGATTTTATAATATAATTAACTACTCTACTAATATAATTGACATTGATTTTAGACTCTTATTTCATAATTTTATATATATTGCCTTTGCTGATCTGTATAGTGTTGAATGTAATATCATTCAGGGCCCTACAGATGAAATAAGATAGTATAAAGTTAAATAGAGTGAATCTATAATTCTGATCCTTCAACTGTGTGTATGACAGTAAGTTGACTGTTAAATTTAGAAGATAGTAAATATCATATAGTGGAATGTTATCATCCTCAACCTCAAGAATTATATTGCTGATTCCTTCTATCTTTACCTCATTGCCTGTTGTAATATCAACACTGAAATTACCTTTATATAGCTAATAGCTGAGCATTGAATGATATTCACTAGTCATATTAAAGCTGATATATATATTTAAATATCATGATCTTAAGGAATCATCTAATGTAGCTAAAAAGGCTTCACCTCAGATCATTACAGTGTTTACAGAAGGTTGATGTGACATAAGATCTTTATTACTCTTACTCTTCTTAGAATTACTAGATCTATTACTCTTATTCTTATTCAAATCATCTGATTTATTTATATCATCTGAGTTTGGCTGTTTTGATTATTACTCAGGATGTAATCATTAGCACTGCTTGTTCTTATATCTAGAGATCTTATAATAACTGCAGTATTTCCCCTTTGAGCCTTTTGAGCCAGTGGTGTTTGTATTTGAATTTAAATTTGAATTTAATGAGGTATTTGTAGAATTTACAGTAAGATTCTTTAGAGAGAAGTTAGTTAATTTCTTGTCACAATAATTTATTAACTACTTCATAAGATTATTAATGTTAATATTTGTAATCTATTCTTAGCTCATAGAAAAAAACTCATCAAGTTGAGTCTTTATAAATTACTTCTGAAAGTCTTTAAGTTTTAATAGGAATATGTCATGATAAATGTCTTCTAATCTGACTGAGAGCTCCCTATAATGAGCAGTAAGATAATGAAAATGCTACTAATAGAGTATATAATTAGTATTCTTAACTTGAAGAATTATTAATTTCTTGATAATGAGTATGTGCTCCTCTGTGAGAGAGACAGTATACTCTGTGTTAATTTTCTCTTATAGAGCTGTAGTGTTGTCTAGTTTCAGAGTGCTGAGTATGGTCTAAATATTATCTTACAGACTTATAAGAATTTAGTGATATAATGCCTTTAATTGTACAAACTATTTAGTCTGTTCATAAGTCCACTCAGAGGGGCTCTCATCTTGATTTTTCAATAGAATGTTGGTAGTACTAATAACTTTAGTGTTCATAAGAATCTTAGTGTGCTAGAATTTATAGTTTGTGTCATTAAAAGTAATAATGTCTTTAATTTTAATTACCTATTGAACTTCCTTCTGATACTCATGTAATTCCTTCCTGGTAATATTATATAGAATGGTAGGCTGCAGGGGGGTTACCTATATAACTTTAATAAAGGTAAAGAGATAAGTTATTATCTTCATGAGAGCATCCTATATCATAATAACTAAGATGTTTAAGTCTACAAGCATACTATATGACCTATCTAGTAGCTACATGCAACCTGTGTCACCATCTGCAGTCCCTATAGGACTGGGGTAGGCAGGCCCTGAGGCTTGCATGTTTAGGTATGTAGGCTCTGTAGTCTGAATGTCAGGCTTAGTGGCCTTATAGCTCATCAGAGAGTGAGCTAAAATAATGTGACAAGCACTAGAGGTGCTTGCTAATTGGGAGGTATTAGGCATGTTACCAGGCATTCTATACATTACTAGGATGATCATAGTCTGAAAAATCTACTGATAATGTGCCTGTGTGATGTCTGAAAAATTATTTGTGCAGTCTGAAAAAATTTTCACACCACAAGAAATTATAAAATAAGCATGAAAAATGCAAAAGATGTGTAAATTCCAGGTAATTAAATATTATACTATAGATCTGATGAGATATTTGAATTGGGTGAACCTTCCAGTCTTAATTGCAGTGATTTTTAATAAAAAATGTACTATCTGGGCTATAACCTGTGGGAAGGTTGAAGATCTCTTGTATTACTATGCTAGTGAGGAATCTATCTACCATGCAATCACATAAGCATGCTATGCCCAATTGGGAGGCTGGAGGTGTACAGCCAACACTTACATGCCCCCATCCAGGCCCAGCCTCCACAATCCCTCAGATCAGAACAAGTAATGAGCGTCACTGGTCAGAGCCATCCCGGGAATAACCCCAGGATTTATGTTTTGTGTTTTGTGGCTGCTCAGGTCATGCTTTAATCTGCTGATGGCCCGGCTGTGGTTCTTCTTTCTCTTCCTTGCACTTCTTCCTGCATACATCAACGAACGTCGATGTCTTGCAGCGACAAGAAACGAGGACCTGACGTTTTGCTGATGTATATGGAGTAATGTCAGAGTCTATACCCCAGGGTGCCCTGGATGTCTTTTGCGCGTTGCTGATCTTTTCCGTCATCTGTCTCTGTCCGAATCTGGTGCTGGCAGTGTACTTCATCCGTACGCCGGATCGCTTCAGTTGTATGCCTGCGACCCCTGATCTATTTCACGCTCAATTGAATATAAGGCGTCTTCTAACTGCCGCTCAGATGTCAGCCTATGTACGTGGTTCTTGGCAATAAGCACCACCTCCTCCATCATCCAGCAAATCCACTTCGCGGTGAAATGGAGGAGTGTCAAGCAGGCCACGTTCGAGAAATCGAGGTTGACGGATGAATTTCCTGGTCTGCGGCTAATTGGCGCCGCGCATCCTGTGCAGCTTGTCAACTTTAAAATCCGTAAGGGGAGCATCTCACGCATTCCAAATTCTCTACTGACCACAAAACGTATAGAGAACACGATATACAATGTAGTCGGCGTGCTGCTGTTTTTCTGGTTCGTCCAGCACCTACACAGCATGCAGTGATATCAAACTAGTTAACCATCCCCAGGGCCGCCCACCTCTTCATCGGCATGTGGAAGATCCGCATCCCTCTTTCAACGGCCGCCAAAACCAACATCCGATGGGCCTGCCTCGCCTTCGCAATTATCGTCCCCGCCATCTTCCAAGGAATCCTACTCACAGACCGTATCAAACGGTCCCTCCTCGCCTCATTAATCATCTACAACTGCCTATGTACGCAAACAACATAAACCCCCGCACACCCAAACCACAACTCTAACAGCCCCAGTCGTCCTCAGCACCTCCCTCGGCAGCATCCTCGTAATGTTAACGCTATACAAATACATCCGCAGCCGGCGCGAGCTCTCCCGCGCCGGCGCCTGGTCCGGGAGCACCAACTACCCGCGCAACAACCGCAGCCTCTCCAGCGGCGACCGCAGCCGGCGGAAAGACGAGCAGTGGCTCATCGTCCGGTTCACAATTGGCTTTTGCATCCTCATGTACGCACGCACGCCTCTATCCACCCAACCGCACCCAACCCAACTTAAACTAACCCAAACTAATAGGATCTTCGAACTCTGCATGGTAACCTACCAGATAATCCAAAGCCGCAACGTCTCCACCGACCAAACAACCACCACCCCAGACCTCTCCGTCCCCCGCACGAAAACTGACCTCCTCGCTTTCTTCCCCGGCGTCACGGCGAGTCTCGTCTTTTGGCTCGTCTTCGGCACCACTGCCGTGCTGAGGAGGGAATACGTCAACGCCGCGAGGAAGATACGAGGGAAGGTGTGCTTTTGGCGTCGGCGCGGGGACCGGGACCGGGGTCGGGATGGGGATGGGGATGGGGAGAGGGGGAGTTGGCAGGTTCCGCCACGTCCGGGGGATGGGGGTGGGTATGGGCATGGGCATGGGCATGGCCCCACCAGCTCTCAGCATGTGGGTAGACATGCACATACAAATGGAAATGGCGACTTCCCCAGCAAATCTAGATATAAATCCAAATCTACACCGCTCACCGGCAACACAGGGGTATCGCTGGATCTCGTCCGCTCGTCGGATAGTGAGCGGGAGCTTACAACTTTTGAGTCGAGGAATGGGGGTGGGGGTGGGGTTCCGATGGGGATGGGGATGGGGATGGGGATGGAGGGTGGGAGTCCCCCGCTGCATATCCCGCTGGGGCTGGCGTTTGATGGGAGGGTTTATGGGGGGGAGGATGGGAGGGGGTATGGGTTGGGGTACGGAGTGGGAGTGGGAGTGGGAGTGGGGGTGGGGGTGGGCGAGGGGGAGTTTGTGGAGTATGATCGGTATGGGGAGAGGGTGGTTCAATGAGAGATGATGTGGAAAGGGGGAGGGGGGGGGAGGGGAGGATTGATGGATTGATGGATTGTTGGATTGATGGATTGATGGATTGATGGATTGATGGATTGATACCCGTGCATAGGATAGATAGGTGCATGCTTTCTTTTTTTGGTTTTTGGTATTTGTTTTCTCATTATGGGCGTTTAGGGGTAACTACTGGATATATGTACACATAGAACATGACATGCTTTGCTATTTATGAAGATAGAAAAGGAACCAACCTGTAGTTTATACGAAGAAAGACAGAAAAAAGAGGACGAGAAATCGTAGCTCAATAACTACAACTTTGACTGGAATCTTGATCTAAATTAAATACAGAGCAACAAACCACACCTCCAGAGCTGTGCCATCTACTCTCGTTGATAATACAATCATCCATTCATCCATCAAACCCACACCACAACCCATACATACACAAAAACCATAAAAAAAACCCTACTTCGCCCTAACCTCCCCCCCCCTAACCAACCCCCTATCCCCACCCCCGCCCATCCTCCACAACCAAAGCGCCTCCATCGCCCACGCCCTCGCACTAGCATGTTTCCCAATCCTGCCTGCCCTCACCCTCTCATTTCCCCCTCCATCCCCCCCCTCACTACCAGAAACAGCACCCTCACCAACCTCCCTCAACATCCCCCCCACCACCCCCTCCCCCTCCACCACCTCCCACAGCCCCTCCACAAGCCCACTCCCCCTCTCCCCCCACTCCCCGCGCCCCAGTCTATACAACAACCTCCCCAACACCTGCCAGGCCAAACACCGCTGCGCCGGCAACGTGCTCCGTGACAACATCGCTAGTTCGGGGATCGTATAGCCGGCGGCCTCTGGGTCGTTGCCGTGGTGGTGGAGGCCGGCGGTGGTGGGGAGGGAGAGCGCGGTGCGCGGGGAGAGGAGGTGGGCGGTTAGGGAGAAGCGGAGGGCGGAGGGGGGCGCGGAGGGGGAGGCGTGGGGGGCCTGGTAGGGGGAGGGGAGGGGGCCGGGGAGGGGGGGGGGGGGGTGGGGTGGTAGGGGGAGGGGCTGTTTGAGGGGGGTTGGCTGGGTTGATTGGGTGGGGTTTGGGAGGGGGAGAGCCAGGAGAGGGAGGTGGGGGAGTGCGGGGTGTCGGGGAAGTAGTGTGTTTGGAGGTCGGAGAGGAAGGAGGGGGAGGAGGGGTCGAGGGGGGGCATGGGGGATGTGCGGGGGGGTGGGCGGGGGAAGTGGATTGGGCCGGTGGGGGGGTGGGAGGCTGGGTAGAGGGGTAGAGATGAGGGTAGATCTGAGGGCAGATCTGAGGGGTTAGAGGGTTGTTCGGGGTCGGATGGGAGGGAGGGGGAGGGGGTTGGGGTTGATTGTGGTTGTTGTTCCAGGATGTCGAAGGAGACAGATTTGGTTGGTTTGGTTGGTGTTGGCTTTTCTGGCGGTGATGTATTCGAGGAGGGGTGTGTGTTTGTATTCTCCTTGGGGTGTTCCTCGTTGTCGTCCTCGTCCTCCTCGATATTGGCCCTCCGCAGCAGCCGCTCAATCAGCGACTGTGGCAGCGCAGACATCAGCTCCCCCCGCTCGCTCTCGATCTCAGCAGGACTCATGGCTGCCAGTCTCCTTTTGTTTTCTTCGTTGATGGACTTCTTCTCGTCGTGTACTGTAGGTCGTGATTGGGGGATGGCGGCAGCTTTTGGAGGGGCTGCTGGGGCTGCATCTTGGCCAGCGCGTTGTTTCTTGAAGGCAGATACTCTTGTCCGCTTTTTGTGTTCGGGGAAGCCGGTGGAAGCAGAGGCAGGGCGTGGGGGAGCGGGAGGGACGGGGGCGGAGGGGACTCGTTCTGTGATGTCGGCGACGAAATCGAGGGAGGCGGAGGGGGGCTGGGGAGGGACAGGCTCGTCGTCGTCGGAGAGGTCGATGACGAAGCGTTCCCCGCGGAAGGCCATGGTAGCGTAGCAGAAGATAAAGGAGAAGAGATGTGATTGTTGAAGATTTAATCAACTGGCAATAATACTGAAGAAGAAGAAGTTTAGATGAGATTATCTTATCGTGCTGAGTCAGCCAGCCCTATCTTCCCGTCTGGGCTAGCGTGGGAAAGCTTAAGGCTGGTCACGTGGAGAGTGGAGAGCTAGCCAGAAGCGGAATAGCTCATATCCGTCTCTAATCTCGATGAAGAATTGAATCATGAACATTATCATTTTATCAGAGGATGGGATATTATAGATGAATGAGAGATGAACCAGCCACAACTTACGGGATAATCAAGCTGAGTGTGGAGGGAACAGACAAGAGATTCCATGCAGCTAACAGCAGGAGCAACAGCAGTAAATAATACTGTAGCCCGCTGGCCATATCAATGCACTGCTTTCCACCGTAGCTTGATCCTTTTCTTTTCTTCTTCTTCTGTTGTTCCCTGTTTTCTCCTCTTTTAATTCCTCTCCTTGTCTGGTCTGCCCGTATCACCTGCGTGTTTCATCCCTTTGATTCCACTTCTTGTCTCTTCTCTATCCCTCCTCATTCCATCTCTGTTCTCCCATCCACGTCTCAACACTCAGTCTCTCATCCTAGTCTGTAATCAATTATTGTCCGCCTCTTCGAGTCTTCATCTTTCATCTTCCACGCTGCTTGCCGACTCCACGGTCGCCACACTGCCCGAGATATTTACCCTAGATACCCAAGATCACCCCAACCACTGTCCACCTTGGATGTAAGACTGCTCTACCCCCCATCCTCTACCCGCTGCCATGTCGGGCGACGCAGACGAGGGCCGGCGTGGACGGGGCAGGACGCGCAGGGCAGACACCGACCAGCTTCAACCCCAACCTCACCCCGAACAACCACCACCACCACCCGCTGCCAACTCTACCAACTCTGCCAACTCTGCCACCAAGCCGCCCAGCTCGCCCTCGCTCAGCTCGCCCTCGCGCCTGTCCGACTACCCCGAGAGTCTGTCCACGCCGCCTCACTTCCGCTTCAGGCTCTCCACGCCCAACCCCGAGCCCAACCCCGAGCCCAAGCCGTCGAGTGCCGCCGTCAAGCCCGACAAGACTGCCGCCCCAAAGCCCAAACGCACGCGCCGCAAGAAGGAGGACACGGACAAGGACAAGGACAAGCTACCGGAAACCAAGGAAACGAAGCCCCGGAGACGGCGCAGCAACAAAGACAAAGACAGTAAAGACCCCCCCCAGGACGCGGCCTCGCGCAAACGAGCCAAGCTGGACCACCTCGCCGAGAACAAACCCCTGGCGCCCGCCCGCCCGTCCAACATCGCGGACCTGGTGGCGCCCTCCCCGCCGTCCCGCTCGCCCACGCAGCCCACGCAGCCCGGCACCGCGCCCTTCCAGCTGGCCCCCCAGCCGCTGCCTCACCCCTCCCCGCCGGCGGGCTATGACTTTTCCACCGCGCGGCCCGCCTACCAGCAATACCAGCTGCAGCAGCCAGCGCCGTCTTCCGCTCCATCTCTTGCGCCCGCCTCCCAGCCACAACCACAACCTCAACCCCAACCTCAACCCGCTCGCTCAAGCGGCCAGAACTACGATCCCATCCGGTCTGCCTTTGACAACCTCTCCCGCCCCCATGTCTCCGCGTCCTCGAAGCTGTCACTGGCGCCCGGCCTTCACTCGTTCAGCCCCCCGCCCAACGCCGTCACCCCGCCTCCTTCCTCCCGTCAACGCAACCACGCCAGCGCATCCCCTTCCATTGCGAGCATAGTCAACCCTCCGCCCGTGCAGCCTGCCTCGGCTCCTCCACAGGCCTCCTTCTCTCAGCAACCCCAAGCTTCCCCGGAGAATAACACGCCAGCCAAGCAGTCTCCTGTTACCGCGACGAGTGCGCCTACGATCCAGCAGCCAAAGGCCGTCCACCAACCGCCTCCATCCTCCTCACTCCTACAAGATTCAGCCATGGATATTGACAGTAAAGCTAGCGCACCCGCCCCGTCAGCCCTCCAGAAACCCACTACGACATCCAAGAAGGGGACAGGCGCTTCTACCGGACCCCCCTCGACCGCCCCATCACCCAAGCCCCCGCGGGCCAAAGACACAGCTCCACCACCCCTTCCAGGCTCCGGCTTACTAGCTAGCACCCTCTTTGGCGTCGATCCCACCAGCTCATCCAACTCCTCCACCAAAACCACCCCCAACATCATCCTCCACATCCCACTAAACGGCAAAACCAACCAAGTCATCAACTTCACCCGCCTAGCAGAGCAACAATACGGCTTCGACGCCCTACATCCCCGCCTCGCCGCCCAACGCGAACGTCTCGCCCGCGTCAGCGCCGCCAGCGCCGCCCTCGAACGCACCGAGAAAAACGGCAAGGGAATCGGCATCGACAGCGCCGCCGAAGACGACCTCAGCGTCGACGTGGACCGCGACAGCGACGCCGACGGCGACGTGTCCATGACCGGCACCGCCGTAAACGGCACAGCAGGCAACGAACCTGCCCCCGAACCACCCAAGAAACGAACACGTCGTCGGAAAATTGAAGAATATGACCGCGACGACCCCTTCGTCGACGACAGCGAGATGGCCTGGCAGGAACACGCTGCCGCCAGCAAGGATGGGTTTTTCGTATATTCCGGCCCCCTCGTCCCGGAGGGGGAGAAGGTCGCTGTTGAACGGTATGTATCACCCCTTATCATCCTCTCCCTTGTAAATAAATACATTACTAACACCCACCCCAGCGCCGACGGAACCGTAAAACGCGGCCGAGGCCGCGGCCGCGGCGGCGCGGGCGGGCACAGCTCCGGCGGACCGGGATCACGGGGTGGTCGCGGTGGCGGTGCCGGCGCCTCATCACATGGTACACACCATCACCAACTCCCCGGCGGATCGGGACATGATGGCGGCACAGGGGCCGGGAGGGGCGGTGGGGCAGCTGGCTCCGGCGCGTCGGGGAGGGGAGGGGGCCAGCCGCGGAAACCGCGCATGACGAAGGCGGAGAAGGAGCTGAGGGATAAGGAGAAGGCGGAGAGGGAGAAGTTTGCGGCGGGGTTGGCGGTGGGGAAGGGGAATGGGAATGGGAATGGGGCGGGTGGGGTTGGGGGAGGGGGGGTTGTGGCTGCGGCTGCGGTGTAGGTGTTGGTGTTGGTGTAGATGGGTTGAGTATATGTATGTGGGATGGGATGGGGAAGAGAAGAGAAGAGGGGGATATTTACTTGCTTGCTTGTGTTTATGTTTATGTTTATGTTCATGTTTATGGGAGGTATCATATGGTATGGTATGGTATGGAACTACATGGATTATTAATTATGTATGGGGTTTTTTTTTTTTTTTTTTTTTTTTCATGGGCAGGTTAGGTTAGGTCTAGGTTTTATGTGTTCTTAATTTAGTCTTCCTGTTTTTATTCTAGGTTTTGTTAACTAATTGTCTTATGTTTCTTTTCCATTTCTATATGTATGTAATGTAAAATCTTGCGAGAGTACCTAGATATGCTACATGTGATAAACACCCTAACCTTACCTTACCTCTTTATTATACCTTATCCCCCCCCCTTTGGGAAGAGAATCCGCGTGGAAACACTGTTAATGGGCCATGACATGGTAACTAGAAAACACAACACTCTTTGGAGAGGTTACTAGTTAGGTTGGACCAGGTTGGTTAACTAGCAATCAGTATCTCAAAGAAGGGCTATAAAGTGCTGTATATGCTGGATATTAACACATAGGTTGGTGATTAATGCTCGAAGAAGAAAGGGAATCTAATAATAATAATAATTGAAGATCATCCCTGAGTTTTTTTTGCTAGGAGCTGGGGCTGCTGGGCTTCCAAGATGTGTGCTTGGCTGCTCAGGGAATAAAGGGGAGCTAAGTTAGTTAGTCAGTTTACTAGTTTAAAGTTGGTGGGGCAGCTAACTTGGATAAGTTCACCCTGATGTCTACCTAGGTATCTAGATCTTGAAATCATCTCTGGTTTACTTTTCTTTTCTTTATTTTTTTTTGGCTGGTATTCCATACAATGGTCTTATTGCTAAATAATATAAGAGGATATATAACTATTTTTAGTATTTAATCTCTTCCTTTACTCAGTAATAAGGGTAAGTACTAAATAGATAAGAAGAGCCATTGATGATGGCTGATTTCTCTTGGTGCAGCCAATATCTTTGCAGAAAATAAGGACCTTTTCATCCCTTTCGCCCCGTAATAAACCTACCGCCCTTCAATTCCAAAGTATATAGACGGGCCATTGCCAATCAACTTTTCTGGCAAAAGTGCATCTAGTCGCGTCGAGAACATTACTCCCTGCCTTGATTAACTTAGATGCATTACCTGGCACCCTATATAAATCCTGGTTTCCGTCGATGAGCATCCCCCATCCGTGCACATAACTATTGGTGGCATGGCTCACACGCGCAAAACAGTTTCGGGAACCTCGAAAGCTCGCACAGGTTCCACCTGAACCAGCAATGTTTGCATTCTCAGCTCATGTAGGTATGTACGTACATACATGTAACTACATGTCATGCAACCAATAAAACAAACCAACCAGATTTCATCTGACAGTGAATTCTACCATTTCCTCGTCTCATTCATGAATCATGACATGACAGGATGATAAGTTCTCAGCCTTCCTTCTACCGCGCAATGCAGTCATGGCTCATACACTGCGCCGTGATATCTCTCCAATTGAATAGTGAAAGGGGTAAAGAATGGTGATGCTGGTGCATACTGAGAACCTTGGAACCCACAACTTGTTTAGGGAGTCTTGGTTTAATCTGATCTGGCTTTTCTCCGCGGTTAAAACGAGTAGATCGTGAGAGGGTTGGTTGGCTCTTGATCTGCCAGATATATTAATAGTATTCAGCTGTTTCCATCTTCTTCACTTCTGTTCTCTACTTATAAGGGGCACTGGTCTCCCTATCTGTTTTTTTTTTTTTTTTTAAAGCTACATCACCGATTCTAGTTCCCATTTAAACCGAAACCAAAAATTGGTCTATATCCTAACATCAACAGTTCTATTTTTCGGCAAACAGTCCACCGTTACAGCCCCAATCAATTAAAGATGAAGTACATTACACTCCTCCTTACCCTCTTACCCGCCGCCGTCCTCGCCCTCCCAGCCGACAGCAAGGTGCCATGTGAATGCGAGAAAACAATGTGCTCTCAAGTCTGGCCTGAGGTATGTGCTAATCTTCGTGGCTCCAGGGATGACTCTGTCTTTGTCGAATATTACTGTAAAAACACTAACACATAAGCCAAAAAAAAAAAAAACCACCAGTCCTGCTACTGCGGAAACAAAGCTAAAATCGTTTGCTATGAGAAATGTGGAGGCGTACATCCGGTTCTGACGGTAACTACTAACTACTAGTTATATATCCATGCCCTTTTTTTATCTTTCCTGTCATTTTTTCATTTTTTTGGAATACATAACTCTGAATATGCTATGGATTTTTGTCTTTTTCCCTTGTTAATTTACTGACGAACTCTTCCTCTCTAGCCATGTCCAAAGGTGGAACCTTGAAATGTTATACGCGAATATCGAGCCCGTCGCAAGGGCCCCCCTCCGTGCTTCCTAGTTGTGATATCTTCGTGGTTGGTTGGTTATGCTATTTAGGCCTGGATCGGAATTGGAATTATATCATGTTACGTATTATTGTCTTATAACTACCTACCTGCTTGGACTACTGCTGGATGACATTACGAATTGCGATTAGGGGTCGCGGCAAGCAGGAGTGAGTGAGAATAAAGAATGAGATTGGTCACGATATAGTTTACTGCAGTGTTATGATATCTGCTCCCTCTTTCTTTAATTTATTTTAAGAATAGCTACCATGCTTCTTTTTTACACAATGGAAAATGGGCGTAGTTACCTGAAGATAAAGAGGGCGAAGGAAACATAATCCAGGATCTATAGATTTAACTACCTAGTTACACCGAACCCCCCCATCTACATAAATATGTAGCTTATACTCCATCTACCTTCCACCCCATAATCCCAAAGTGGAATGCCACTTAGAACCTTGCAATTTCAATTCAAATAGCAACCAATCTTCCCCCCCCCTTCTTCACTTTACTTTTTGAAATCAAAATAAATGCCACCCGTCATCCACTCCTTAATTACTAGTTAGTCCACGACATTCAATAAACCTCCCCTCACTATCCAACTCGAACAGCAGGATACGATAGCCGTTCTGAATCCGACACAGATCTCCGTACGGTTGCACAGAAATGGTTGGATTCTACATTACATTTACATCTACCCCAGCCCAGGCCAGGCCATTTCAGTGACCATGTCCCCGTATGTACCGTGCTATGCACGTACACAGCTATATAGTCCAATACGTCCTTGTTATTTATTTCTGGTCGGCTAGTTACCAATCCGGGTAACGGGCGTCTCGTTGTAGTGTTAGGTATCGTATCTAATACAAATACACATTTCTCTGTTGGGTTGGACTTGATGGATATGGGTCTGTGTGTTTGTGTGACCCTGTTTTTGGTACAGTTGTTGGAACTAGGACACGGCATGTAACCAAGCTTCTAGATACGGTTGGCGTGTTTCTGGTATGTGGAAGAATAGGTGGAACCTTTTTGATGTATCTTCATGATCGTCCATTTTTGACACGAGGCGACAACCGCAGGTTGTGTTGGCGTGTTTAATGGGCTGATGAGTGGCGGGGTAAAATGCCTTTTCCTCCGTGTAACATTATATAAGGTCTCAGTTACGAGGGGATTAGATTGGTCATGGAGGCGAGTTTGGATTCAAAAGGAATGCTGGATACATCGATATAAATTATCAAATATCAACGATGGAGATCATATCGACACATCTCGGAACATCAACTTGTGACATCAAGGCAGGCATCATCATATACCCCCGGATCGATAAAGGAGACAGTTGGCTTATTGTCGAGGCCTATCTGAAGAAGCGTTTTACCTAAATATTTTTCAAATCAATGACAGATCTTACCAAACACCGGCCATCACTCTACATTGGGTTCAAACAAAGGGCGTAAAACATACCACTAGGATCAAACGTCGGCCATCCTAGGCCTCCCAATCCCTCCTTCGGATCAGCCGCAAAGCGAGCCCAGGCCTCCTGCATCGTCTTCTTGAGAACAGTCTGTTCAGGCGCTTCGGGCAGTCCGCTAACATCACCCGAAGCTCCAAAAATCATATGTAGATCGACTCCGTGGTAAGCACGGCTGGTCGGATACAGACGGGTATTTTCCCAGTCTGCATGGTACCTATATCGCCAGACGGGGACCCCATGGCGAGCCCTATCTGTGGCCGTTTGTCGGATTGAACAAGAGAAGACGTCACGGTTAAACTCTTGCCATTCCTGCTCGGTGAGGATATTGCCTTTGGCGAACGCGGAGATGTTGTAGAAGCCGGCTTCGTTATCCGTGTGGCCAAGAAGGTATGGCTGGATGGTCAGTCAGTACTGTTGTTTACATTTGATGCAGGGGGAAATCGGAGGGAAATACAATCGGAGCAAATTTCCCCTCGGCAGACAAGGTGGTATAATCCGCAAACACCACGCTATCGTCCACAGTCGGTTGGAAGACGGGTTGTGAACGGGCAACGCTGGATCCTGGCGGTGGCGGGATCTTTGTTATTGCCTCTTTTATTTCATCTGCGCTCTTGCTTCGCATGCAAGACATAAGATCACCGGATGAACCGCATCCCAAAAAACTAGTTGCATTGTACCAATGCCGAGCTGCCAATTCCTCTGAATTGACAGGGAAACTAAACGCGGTGCCAGAGTGGGAGATCATGCCGGCGACGATGGGGTCTTTGGTCCATGAGTAGGACCAGAAATCAAGAGCTGCGCCACCGGCTGATTGACCAAATATCGTGATTCTATTTGGATCGCCGCCAAATGCTTTGGCATTGTCGTGTACCCATTCGACAGCAAGGCGCTGGTCCAGCAATCCCAAATTCTGCGTTTCGCCAGGGGCGCCTGGGAAGCCGAAGATGTTGATCCGGTAGTTGACGGTGACAACTACGACGTCTTGGGCTTCTGCAAAGTACTTTCCGTTATAAAATGGAGTGTTTGTATCCCCCGTGGTGTATCCTTCGTGATGCACGATCAGTTTCTCGTTTTGATTTCACAAGGGGCTGCTGAAAACTCAAGTTCGACAAACGTACTGCCGCCATAAAAGAACACAAGGATTGGCTTCTTTGGCTTGCTATTCGACCATATGTTTAATGATAAACAATCCTCGCTTTGCACATTCTCATTTTGGCCAGTGAATGCAGCAACAACCTGCGCGAATTGGGGGGTCTTATTCGGGAAATCCACAGATGCGGATGGAGTGAAAAGACAGTCACTGCAGGGACCAAATTTCGGTCAGAATCTCTTGATCGAGTTGCAATTGATATATGGTAAGGAAAGGAGTGGAGTCCAATTCGAATAATCCTTACTCGGACTAAAATTGAAAAAAATTATTCAGTGGTTAGAATATCAAGTACATTGCATATCGGACATGTCAAGCAACCCGCTGCTGCCACCTGGTAGACTCACGAATTTTGATGCCTCAAATTGCTTCTTTTCTACATAGCGTTTAGGGGCTGAAAACCGCAAATCGCCGACAGGAGGGCTCGCATATGGAATCCCTAGAAACTCTCGAACACGTAGAACACCGGATGCAGAATGACCGGTAATCCGCCCATTGGTGGTATTAACTATGAATTCAGGTAAAGCCAGGCCACTGAGCACGAAGGCCGCCAGACAGAGAAGAGCCTTCATCGCACTTTTAGGTATGTCGCCGAGGTGAGGTTCTAACAATCCACTTGAAAGGAATGAAATAGGCCGGGCAGGACGATAATTTAATAAAGGAGTATTGTGGAGATTTGCGCACGAAAGTCAAAAGCTACTTTCGCGTCATACGAGCAATCCCTGTAATTAACACCCTGTTGGCTTAGTTCCCGAAAGCGTTCGCGGCTGAGGAGATTGTTGGCCATAGACATTCAAAGAATACTGCGACAGAAGAGGAAGAATCTAATTTTACGAGGGAAGCTCGGAGGGAGTGAAAGATCGCCAGCTTAGCGGGGCGGGGGTTGAGAGCAGACATGGGTTATCTGAGATCTCGAGTCCAAGTCGTTAGTACAGAGACGATTGGTGGGAGGCTTTGGGAGTAAACAAGAACGACGAATAAACCTAGCCTTGATGGAAAGTTAGGGTGATTGTTAGTCGCTTTTTCTTATTTTTTGGCGCCATCAAGACCACAGTTAACGCAGAGTTGAGGATTTGACGTTAGAAAAATACAACGTGAAGGATAGGAGCTGGGGTCTTATCAGTGAGGTTTAATGGCCAACCAAACGTAGGGATTAAGTAGCATATGAGTCCCACGGATCAGAGTATTAAAATCTGAATCGTGGCTTGTGATACCCAAAAGACATCTAGATATGGTCTACCCTCATTCACACGTGCGACTGTCACCTTGACAGCATCCATTGAATCGACATTGGATAGATAGGGTTTTTATGCCCCGAACGATATTGTTTTTTTTTTTTTTTTTTTTTTCGACAGTCTGGTGCCCCTAGCCGCCGCCCAGGGCCGCACTTCGCAATCCGGCCTCCAACTATCTTCCTGTGTACATTAGCAAATATGTTTCGACTATGAGTTATTCGCACTGAAAGGCCTGTAAGCAAAACTACTCATACCATATCCCTGGTGTTAATGGGTTGTAACGTACGTCGTGTAGTTATGTGGAGAGAAATCCCATATTGAATCATCGGAACTTGAAGCAATGGCTCGAATGGGTGCAACAGAAATCCTGATATGCTTCCTCACCGGGAGAGCAAAATGGTTAACAACCAGAGATCCGAAAGGGACATAACCGGTAGTAGTCTTCAAGACCAGTGGTGCCGTTGATGAGGAGAGAATAGGTAGCGGGAAGCTGAAGTTTGCATCAAAGCTTAACTAACTAATTGTCTGGTTTCCAACCGCGCTAAACCTCAACGGGACTTCCCCAGCCACGTGATCCACTCGCTTATCTTATCAGATGGCTCTATCCCAACCTCATCCCTCCCTTGTTCCTTTCATAACGACATTCTCAGCCATTGCCAATGGCTAGCAAACCCAGATTCCCTGAATTAACCGTAACAATCTTCGGGTTTTGCCCTCAATGAGCCTAAATTATACTAATATTTCCTGCTGCAACGCTGCTGACGATGGCTCAGTGCACCTGGGAAACTTCTCCGACTCGATAGCAATCGCCTTATATCCCCCACGAATACAATCAGCCTCGACCCCTTTCGCCCGCAAAATGCTGGTTGCGACACGCGCTGTGTCTCCGTTATAACACAATACCAGCACTCGCCGTGCATTGAAGCTTGACAGATTGCTTATGTGCAAGAAGATGCCCTCGAGCTCCAGCCACTGGGCTTCCATTACCTTGGGATCTGCGAAAGGGCTAGGCGTGCTCGAATTGAGGCTTGTGAGAGAGAAGTTGATAGCATCCGGAAGATGCCAGGTCTCGAAGTCGACTAACTGCCGCAAATCGATGACGTAGCTCTGTCGCTTGGCCGTGATCGTGGTCCAGGAGTAGGCTTTGACTGCTTCGACGGGCTCATAGAAGTTGTGGAGCAGATCGATAGGCGCTTTTTCCCAATTTTCATCATACCGATAAATATCAACCTTAGCCAAATTCTGGGAATTCGTCAGCGTCTAGTCCAATTTTCATATTGAGTATTGGGGTTGATCTATTCGCTTACCTCGTTGTGAATTGGATGGAATTTCTCTGGGCCCAATTTCTGAAAATACTCGTCGATGTACTGGTAGGGGAGGTCGCAGCAGAGGAACACACAATGGATTAATCCATCAGGGCCTGCAAGTTCGGACAGAGTACCAGCAGAGTGTCGCTTGTCCAACATTTGAAGGAGGCCACTCAAGTTGAAGCCAGACGATGGGCCACAAACTAGGCCCTCTCTACACATATCAAGAGACAGCGAATAGGAAGCAGGCGAACCCACCTCTTCGATTGCATCTACAGCTTCCTTCCACGGAAACTCGACAGGCCTAAGCAAAGCAAATGATCTTGGCCCAGGTACACGGTCCCCCGGAGCCGTACAAACACCAAGCCTGAGCACTGAAGGCTTTGCCTGTTTGAAATAAGTTCCCAAACCTGTCATCGTACCTGAGGTGCCCATCCCAGAACATATGACATTTATCTGAGGGAGTTGTTTCAAAATTTGCGGACCAGTCCATCGGATATGTGCGTGCCAGTTGTTGTCATTATCATATTGATTTGGATTAATGATGCTGTCGGACTCCATGGCCATCCTTCTCGCGTTTTGTATCCCACCGCGCTCATCTAATGGTTCCGGCTGGGAAGGACCACCGAAGAGGGTAATATCGAGTCCGAAGAATTGCATCAGTTTTAACTTTGCACCGCTTGTTTTGTTGCTTAGAAAGGCCCGGACATCGCTGATGTTGTGGAACACACGTGCAATCATCGACATCGATATAACCGTGGAACCGGAACTATACTCGATGATTGTCTGCGTTTTTCCCGGCACGACGCTAGACTCAAGCATGTTCATTGCTAAAAGGAACACAATCACGTCAGTCCAATTCTTCTCGTTCTAAAGGCGCTCTTCGTGCACGTTTTCAAAGCATATTGCATTGGGATACAATACCTGGGATGGCTTTGACATTGTTTGCAGGGTGCATTGTCATCATCTTTGCATATATCCGTACTCCATGCTTATAAAATGGATTCAGGGTTTCCGGAACTTCCACCAGTGGGAGTGGAGGCTGATTGTCAGGGTCAAAGTACTTCTTCAAAGCGTCCGGCCCCGAATACACGTTAAGAACGTTCGCCATGTTATCCCGAATCAGATCGTCGACGCGAGTTCTAAGGGCAACCGCAGTCGGCAAATATATTCCATCAGGTCGCACGGTCAAAAACCCAGGGGCAGTGGCCCATAGCAGCAGATTTATACAGATTCCAGCGCCTTCAGGGGTTGTCCCTGGTAAGTGTTTCCCCCAAAATGATCCACTAAAAGGCCGGATGGGGTCATGCGCATGGCTTCCCTTCATATTTACAGCGACTGATCGGACCTACTGATTGGTGATCGAACCGAACAAAGCTGAAAAACTCCACCGGTACTTCGTATGCTACCTTGGGGGATTAAAGCTAGGTTTAGAATTAACACGCAATCCTATTCTGATAGCGACTACTTGCCCTTCAGGGACCGCATGGGTTAAATTATGTGCCGTGGAACGTTACAGGATCTCAAGTCTGCCCAGTTTCGGCAATCCCACAGCTGACAACCACGTTCCATCCCGCCTGTATCCTGTTGGCAAATATCTCATATCGACCATTTCTGAGGACCCTGAGGTACATAAACAAGTACCTGGGTGGTTACGGGATGACGCAATTATTCCACCCCTAAGGCACTTTCATGAGGACCTTCAGGGTGTATGCAAAAATCCTTGTTCATCCACCACCAATCCTGGCAGGAAAAAATGTTAGAAGGGATATCGAGATTAAATATTAAAAATATTCGAGATCTTGACTCCTCGAAATGAGAGAAAGCGTCGAGCCTGAGAATGTTTGAGTACGTTTGAGAAGGTTTTACGCCTTCGGCTTGTTCAACCCATGCAGATCAGATTGCTCGGCCTCGCGCCAAGAATTGGCAGGACAAGCCCATAGCTAACTAGCTAACTAGTTAATAAATGTGCCGTGCCTGTCCTGCGCAACGAGAGAAACCACACAGACCCATTGGCAAAAAATCTTGTTGGCTAACGGCTCACTGTCCAGTCATTTTAACCTTAATTTATTCTCAGTCGCCCCCTACCAACGGGCATAAGTACCTTATTCCTCTCTCATTTTTTCGGGTTTGAACGGATCATACATCCTCGGAGCTGCTCGCATACATTGGGCCTATACCCCCCCGGATCCGTTTTACCCCGCCCAGCTTGACGAGTTGGAAAATGAGGGAGACTGTTGCTGTTGCAGAAACAACAGATACAACATTGTCAAAGGTACTGAACCCTGCGCCTGCCGCGGAAAATACCAAAGATTCGGAGAAAAGAACCCCGCATATTTTCAACGAGCAAACAAACTATGTCCCAAAGCGCACCATCATCACCGTAAGATCCTAGTCCCTGTTGCTGATATCGATCGTACTGACAAACGATAGATATTCCTGGCATGCGCCAGTGTCGATCTTCTGGCATTGATGGACCAAACTACATTGGCAGCCAGTCTTTCCATCGTCTCCAATGATCTAGGTGCCGGGGATCAAACATCCTGGATTGCCGCGGGATATTTTGTGTAAGTCACAGGTTGTTTATTGGACATGTATCTCAGGGCTCAGTGGAATTTAATTGTTCTATTTCATTGGTATAAATAGCTAACAACAGGAAGGACATCAACATGCTTCCAGTTACTATATGGACGCATTTCTGACATCTGGTCCCGTAAAGTGATCCTCTTCATCGGCCTCGCTATCTTTTTTATAGGCTCTTTAGCAGCTTCCCTCGCGCAGTCGGCTACGCAGCTGATCATCTTCCGCGCCTTTACCGGTGTTGGCGGGGGTGGGTTAATGACAGTGGCACAGATGATAGTCAGTGATGTTGTCCCACTACGAGAGAGAGGAAAGTACCAAGGGATTCTCGGTTCTGTCGTCGCTATTGCCCACGGGATTGGGCCAGTGATCGGTGGTACTCTGGCGTCAATATCAAAAGACTCGTGGCGGTGGATATTCCGGCTCAATCTACCCCTCACAGTCCTTACCACTTTATGTGTCATGTTCTTCATGCCTCTGAGGAAGGTTGACGGAAACTGGCGATTGAAGTTGCAAACTGTCGATTTTATCGGCGCTTTCCTTGCGCTTGGTGGAACAGCGGTATTTATGCTTGGCCTAACTTGGGGCGGCGGCGAATATTCCTGGAACTCAGCCCACGTCATTGCTACATTGGTCGTTGGGTTCTGCATATCTGCAGTTTTTCTTGTTTGGCAATGGAAGGGGGCGTCAAATCCGCTAATACCCATGCATATCTTCAATAGCGGCCTCGTCAATGGAGCGTGTCTTACGATGTTTGTCAACGGCTGGAATTTTCTTGTCCAGATATATTATATTCCCACGTTTTATCAGCTGGCGTACGGATACTCGGCGACCAAATCCGCTTTGCTGCTATTGCCAATCACATTAGTTCAGAGTACGTTTATCAAACCTGCGAGCCTAGAACCCCGGAAAGCTTGTTTTGCATTCTTATTCTCTTATTTTCCCTTGCTAAACTTTTGCAGCCTTCAGCAGCACATTCTCGGGACTTATTGTGCACTGGGTGGGCCGCTATCGCGAGTGCATCCTCCTCGGGTGGGTAGTCTGGGCGGTCGGGCTTGGGCTTTACTCAACACTCGACCAGTCGTCTGGGCTCGGGAAGCAGATTGGCTACGGTATATTAACCGGTCTCGGTGTTGGGAACACTTTACAGCCGTAAGTATAAGCCCTAACAATTAGTTCCACGCTCCGTGTGTGAAAAGATGCTTACTTATCCCAGTGCTCTCATAGCAGTTCAAGCAGGGGTTGAACGGCGCGACATGGCAGTGGTCACGTCGTTTAGAAAGTATGTTAAGATCAATTAAGCTAAACCAGAAACTCATCCAGCAACTAATTATACCTCCAAAGCTTCGTCAGAAATCTAGGTGGAACGCTTGGTCTAGGAGTGGCAGGAACCATAATGTAAGAAAGTCTCCTGACCATCAAGAGTCTATTCTATCGCAAACTAAATCCTCCTATACCAGACACAACACACTACTCTCATCCCTTTCAACCCTTAACCTCACCAAATCCGACACTACCGCCCTCCTCAGAAGTCCTGAAACATACCTCTCTACCCTCCCAGCACCAGAAGCCACTCGCATCCGCTCCATCCTCATCCCGGCGTACCAAACTGGATTTCGCATCATTTTCCTTATTGGAGCAGGTCTTGCAGCATTTGCATTTGTACTTTCGGTTTTCTTCATGCCTCAAGTCGCGTTGAACAGGGCAGATGACGAAGCGTTGAAAGCCGAGGGTAGGAAGAGGATACAAGGGAGGAGTAGCTCTGATGAGGAAAATGCGTGAAGGAGTATTGATTCCTAGATATGACTCTTTTATGTGGAATTTTGCTTTTACCATCGACTGCTGTATTGAAATGTCGATTGCCATTTGACGAGGGCATTCCTGTTGCTTTCAGTGTCCTGAGGGATAGCTAACTTCTCCCTTGTCTTTGGCTTTTTCTTCCAAAAAAGGGGCGCACTTTAGACTATATTAAGCGACTTCAGCATAAAAGGGGGCATTGCTATTATATCATCCAATATCATTCAACTATTCCATGAAAATTTGAAAACATGCTAATTCTTCCGCGATGTTATACAGAATCCTCAGTTTTTCAAGATCTAAGACCAAGTGTCCATTAGTCATAATGATGAATATAATGGTACCTATAGCCTCGATGCGATCAACATAACTTGTTTGCGCCGGACTCTACTTATCACTGCGTTCATCCATTCACTTGGCAGAAGAACACAAGCTATACCAACCCTCATCAGCGGTGCGACATACGGATACTACCTATCTGCAGCGTTCGGCAACAGATTGAAGATCGACAAGTGCTTGTCCAGTGCCATCTAACCATTCCGTGCCAGGATCAGAGATTTTAGACTTGCCCTACAGCAGTCTACCCTGCACTATTTTGTTCGCTTTCCCGGATCGCATAAGCATAAACCGTTATAAACGCGGGGAGAGCTCCCGGCTGAGACCCCTCTCGAGTTCAAAGCCTGCTTGCATCCTCTTTTTCATCTGCGCCGAAGAGAGCAGCAAATATCTCGTCGTTTCTCCAGCCGGGTATACCATGGAACATCCAGTATCCTCAGAACTAAACCGCCCTGATGGCAAAGACGATGCGGTGGAGACAACAGGGGATGAGAAGCTGGCTGCGATTTTAGTAGACTCCAAGCCGAACCAGTGGGGGAGTGGATATCTCCGCATGTATCTATGCTGTGCGCTTGTCTTTCTATCATCGACAATGAACGGTAGGAAGAAGACAGAAGAAGTGATATGATTAAGATGGTTCCAGGCACTAACACAGCAACAGGTCTTGATGGCAGCTTGATGGGCAGCATCAACACTCTTCCCAACTATGTCAAGTACTATGACCTCCCTCCCACCGGTAATGCTGGCACAGGGATTGTCTTTGCGATTTTCAATGTATAGGATCCCCATATCCTCCCTACTCGTTACTTCGGATGGCCTTCTAGATTTCCAAAATCATTTACTAACCCTTCTCCCAGGTTGGTCAAATGGTCGGCGCCCTCTTTATCTGGATAGCGGACTGGAAAGGTCGACGACTGCCCATCTTTCTCGGCTGCTTTGGTGTCTGCATCGCAACTATCCTAACCGCTCTTGCGCCGACTCTCAGCGTGTTTATCGGCGGACGGTTCCTCCTGTCCTTCTTCGCGATTCTTGCTTGTACAGCAGCACCTCTGTATATCATCGAGATTGCGCCCCCGCAGTATCGTGCAACGGTTGCTGGAATGTACAACACATTCTATTATTTAGTTCGTGGTGTTCCCTCGTACCCCGTGTGAATCCTCCAAGCATTGTGGTGTTGATCTAGGATTTGTCTCTTTTAGGGCTCTATTATCGCTACGGCATCCGTTTACGGGGCACACAAACATCTCGCGGACCAAGGAAATAGGGACTGGCGTATCCCCCTGTGGACTCAAATGCTCTGTCCGGGTCTCGTGTGTTTGGGTATCTGGTTCTGTCCCGAGTCTCCCAGATGGTCTGCAATTCCATGTCTCATAATCCATCATGGAGAGCGTATATTCATTATCTCTTTGGCAGGCTCATCGGGAAAGAAAGAAATAACGAAGCGAGGGCAATCCTGACCCAATACCATGCAAACGGGGATGGAAGTCATCCCCTAGTCCAGCTTGAAATGGCTGAAATGGCTGAATCATTGAGACAAGAGGGAATGCTAACCTGGCGGAACTTTATTGACCTACGAGTATTATTCAAGACCCGCGCACGCCGGTATAGGATGATGCTCAATATAACATTCTCCTGGTTTGGACAATTCTCCGGTAACAAGTAAACTATCCCCTTCCCGACAGGTTTCTCAAAGAAATACAACCCGTACACTGCTAACGCCATTCACCGCTCCCCGTCAGCGTGGCATCATACTACCTCCCCTACCTCCTCGAAAATGTCGGCGTAACAGACACCGACACCAAACTCCTCCTAAACATCATTTATGCCATCACCGGCTGGATCCCCGCAATGATAGGCGCAAGATGCCACGATATCATCGGCCGCCGCAGAATGCTTCTCGGCTGCACGGCCGGAATGGCCATCTCTCTTGCAATTGCCGCAGGGACTGCGGCAGACTATACTAACACGGGCAGCAAAGCCTCGTCTTCGGCATCAATTGCGTTTATATATGTGTTTGGGTCGGTGTTCGCGTTTGCGTTCACGTCCATGCAGCCGATATATCCCGGTGAGGTGATGTCGAATGACATGCGTGCGAGGGGGATGGGGGTCTGGCAGTTGACTGCGGGTGCAGCGGGGTTTGTGAATACGTTTGCAGCGCCGGTTGCGTTGAAGAATGTAGGTGGTATTTTTTTTTTAATGGTTTCTCGCTCTCATGTCTTATTGTTGATATTTAAAATGGGTTTTGCCCATGTCTACTACCTACTAACTAACCTCTCGACAGATAAAATACTGGTTCTACGTCTTCTTCGTTTTCTGGGACGTGTTTGAGTTTTTATTCATTTACTTCTTCTACGTGGAGACGAAAGGTCGCACGCTTGAAGAACTAGATGCAGTGTTCGAAGCGCCTAATCCACGGAAAGCCAGTACGGCGGCAATCATTTTAAGGCGGGGGCGTGAGGTGAAGGATAGCGGCAATTATGGAGAAGGCGTAAAAGCTGAGGAAGGGGTGTGACAATTATAGGGGTTATGTAGTGGACGGATGGGAGTGAAACGTCTTCCTTCCCGTGGAATTGCTATTCGGCATGCTTGGAATCTAATGGATGGGGATAGGTGGATGAGGACCTTGGAATTTGAACCGTTCGTAAAATATATATCCATGTCCCCCGTCTCTAGTTCCACCACCCCCTATTCTTTTCTAATCAAGAAACCCAAATGAATATTACTCCATATAACTAGCCTCCCATAAAATCCATCCCAATAAGCATAAATAAACCCACATAAAATCATTAATCATAATATGTAACGCTCGCCGCCTTAAAAACTCCCTCGATCCCTTCTTCTCCAATCCTCACAGCCCCTCCCCCATCAACCCCGATATACCCACCATCAGTCACATACCTCATCGAATACCCCCTTCTCTCCCCATCCACGCCGCCATTATTTTTCCCCTTCGAAAACGTTATATCAACAGGAACAGCCGCTCCCCTTGAATCAACCAATTCGCCCCTAGCACCAAGCCATACCTTCCTATCAAAACTTAACAGCAAGAAGGGACCGGACTGGTTCGTCGCAATTGTCTCAATGCTTGTATCATTATTATTGTAATAGTGAATTATCCACCGCGCGGCGGGATTGCGGTATCTATCATTATTACCCGATGAAGAGTTCAATGGAGGTGGCGGCATCGCGGACAGTTTCACTATAGCATCATCCCCTGATGATTGATGGGTAATCAAATGTCCCGATTCAGCTTCGAAAACAAGATATCGGCCCTCAGTAAGGTTTCCGGAACATATCTTGTAACCCTCTTCAACAATGTCAGGGAGCGAATCCGGTTGCGACGCGTATGGGACGGGTGGTCGAGGTTCGGGGAATTGAGACTCGCAAAAGGCGGCACCGTCGTAGTCGCCTCGGGCATTTTTGTGTGGGATTGCGGATTTTGGTATTGTTGGGATAGACATGTCGGGCTATTTTGGCACGTTAGACATAATAATAGTATGTGGCGTTATTAGAGGGTAAGTAGTAGTATGGGATTTATTTTGTTAACTCTGGACAGACGTACGTTTTCGAAATCCAGCGCATTTACGAGATTGGACATGTGCTCTCTACGCCAGGCGACCATTTCATCTGTGGTGATATTCTCGTAGCCCTTTGCGGTGAGCCACTCTTCGATGAAAAGAATCTGCGAGCTGTGGTCTGCATGTTCGGTAAGCACATGGCCGCCACGGGTCCATGGGGATACCATGTAGAATGGAACTCGAACTCCTGAAGGAAATTAGCTTCGGTCAGGCATTAGTGAATAGAAACAAGAGGAAACAAACCTGGGCCGGTATAAATATTTCCAAAAAGACCGTATGGGTCCTCAATCCATTCGCCTGGGGTATTCTCTGGGGAGTGATAGGGAGGAACATGGTCACCCCATCCCCCTGATTCTGCATACTGGTTTAACATCATGGCTTATAAAATTTCGTGAACGGGGGGGATAGTACCGTCATAGCTAATCATCAGCAAACTTGATCCATAGCTTGGCCCCTTTACCACTGCATCCAGTATCTGCTGCTGCAGCCAGCCCCCATCCAGCGGGGAATACGGCGCATGTTCAGACAATTCCCTAGGCCCGACGATAAATGAAACCTGTGGTAGTGTTCCCATAGCGGCAGCGGAATAAAAAGAGTTTAGGCCAAGGAATGACATCCCTTTCTCTGATAACGCGGAGCCTGATGGAGCGTTCTGGAATTGTTCGAACCAGGCCAGGGGGTTGTCGTCGAAGTTATCTTCTCCCTGATAAACCTGCCACGATACCCCTGCTGCTTCGTAGAATTCGAATATTGTTTTCCATTTTAGGGGGTAACAGCTGACTCCCGGTTCTTCGCAGCCTAGAGGGGGTATTTTAGATCGTGCCATCAATACTACTAGTATTCGATAATACTCTCAGCAACTTACCCGGTGTTTCGTTATTGTCAATGTATACTCCTCCTTCGTCTGGCGACTGCGGGCCACCGGGTGCATTGATACTCCCACTCACAAGGGAGACGCGATTTGGGTTGGTGGCCGTTATTTGAGATTCCTATGTGATTTTAGTGGTGAAAGCCTCAAACTCAGAATACATGCCCATACTTGGTACATATCAGCAACTGTCCAGCCATCCGCAACGGCAAATTGAACGGGCAGGTCATTTCGTTTCAGATAGCCCCAGCTCCACGGCGTATTATTCCTCGCCCATCCATCATTCAGCCCCCCATTAATAGACGCATGGTTTTCTTGGTATCCATTACTGCCAGCAACCATGCATTGAATAGCCTGGGACCAGTTACCCTCGAGATATCCCAGATACCACGGAAGGAGTGTTTCGGTGTCATTTGACAGATGAGAGTCCACAGGCCTTCTCAAAAGTAAGTATATCAAAGCCGGAAATTCTTCGGTGTAATACAACGGGGAAACTAACTGGTACCAGACGGGACGATCATTTGGATTAATTTGGACATTGGGGTCGTTGAAGCCCCTTGTGCCGGCCATAGTTCCAAAATACTATCTATAAAGTCAGGATTTGAACTTGTAGCATCCCGAGAGTTGCACAGAAAGGGAGTAACATACCGTGTCCCATGACCGGTTCTCTTGCATAAATATGATGACATGCTCAATCTCTCTCAAACTCCGCGCGACACCGTCGGGGCGGTCAAGATATAGGAGAAGTGTGAGTATTCCTATGAATAAAGCCAATAACTATACAGCAGAAGATATGGTTAATAGTAAATCCTTCACACAACGGGAGTTCACTTACTGAAATAACGGCTGCTGCTATCTTCACGATGCGAGCAGCCGTTACCTTCCGTAGATACCGTTCAGGCATACTTTTGGGGCTTCAGTAAAGTAGACATGAGTATCAGAGTAATAACAGCGGAACAAAAGACAGCCATTTCCTCTACCAGGAACTCAAGGTAAGCTCCCCCCAAACACCAAATCAAGATAGGGGAAAGCGCACTCTGTATATTTATCCATTTTGTCAGATCCGTTGATTGCAGACATAGTCAATTGCGCCTCATCCCGGCTGGGCAGCACACGGAGAACATGAAGCACACACGTCTACAAGTCTGGGCAAATGCAAACTAATGGAATCCTCCCTCTGATCATCTTGAAACCACAGCCCAGAAGCCTCCCCGCGTGCTCGCCAGACATGCCGGGATTTGCCAGCCGTTGCTTGGCTGACGGGGATATATCTGGTTGGGGGGGACATCATACAAACCCAAAACACCGCATATCAGAAAATATAAAAGCCTGTTTGCGACCACAGACCGAAAAGTATGTAACCCGAGCAATCCGGGCAAGCCAAGGAACCCAGATCTTCCTGGGGGAGAGTTTGCTAAGGAATCCTGCGTGTTCCGCGTATCAGCTTGCTTACTTAGCTCCGGCAAGCATTGTTTTATCCCCATCGGCGTTAACCTCCAGTCCGGACATTTATGGATGCTGATGGAGCGACCTTCGAGCAGGCGGAGGATAACACGCCAGCAGCACGAAAACCAAGAGCCCCCAGGTGTCTTGTCACTCGCACAGCCAGGTTCAACAGCAGATACGAACGGCCAGAAAGTCGCCAACGATGGAGAACCCAGCTCGGCCAAGCCGTGGCACCGCGCGAGAAGCCAATTGCTGGCCATCCTGGCCGTTTTGGTGCTGCTGACAATTGTCTTATGGATTCTTAGACAGCCAGATATTCCAAATTCTCCCTCGAAGTTTACTGATATTGCCGAAAGCCATCGACCAGACTCGTCATCGCCATGGCCGGGGATCCTGGAGCTGCATCCTGAAGCTCACGTTTTCCGTGCGCAGACGACTATCAAACTCAACTGGACAGTGACAGCGGAATATCGCCGCCCAGATGGAGTCCGAAAAAGAATATATCTTATTAATGGTCAGTTCGGCTTAAACCATGGATGTAAGTGCGGATGATTGACAAGCCATGCAGGTCTCTTCCCCGGCCCAACCATTGAAGCCCGCTCGGGTGATAGGTTGATCATATCCGTTCGGAATGATCTTCAGGATGAAGGTGTCTCTATCCATTGGCATGGCTTACATATGAAAGGTAGTATTTTTTTATCATTAATAAATTAGCCCATCCACTGCTGATATCATGGAGGTTCAAACTCAATGGATGGCACAACTGGCGTAACCCAGTGCGCCATCGCTCCAGGAAAGTCATTTGACTATGACTTCACAATTCCCGAATCACAAAGCGGGACCTACTGGTATGGTTGATTATGTGTCCTTCTTTAGTAGTTAATTCTGATTGTCCGTTTACTGATCAGTCCCACAGGTACCATGCCCACTCGAGTTTGCAGAGAGCAGATGGTCTGTACGGTGGATTGGTGATTCATCGCCCTGCCAGCAAAGCTATTCGCGGAATTAAAAGTCGAAATTCGGCATCGGATATCTTGAAATACAGTTATCGCAAAGAGATTCTCCTTCTGGTGGGAGACTGGTATCACAGGCCCGCTGACAAAGTCTTGAAATGGTACTTGCGAGCGGGATCATATGGGAATGAGGTAGTCCATTCTCCCCTGAAAGGTTCTTAAAACACTGCTAATCATGGACTTTAGCCTGTACCTGATTCACTCCTTATCAATGGAGCGGGTCACTTCGATTGCTCCAATGCGGTCCCAGCTCGTCCTGTCGATTGTTCGAAAAATGGATATCTCATACCGCATATATTGATAGACTCTACAGATTCGTATCGAGTTCGCGTTGTGAACACAGGGTATGTCTTGAATCAACATACCAGTAGATTACTATTTCTAATTCAATATTTAGGTCCCTTGCTGGAATATCCCTAGCATTTTCTCACGGCTATCTAGACCTGATACAAGTTGATGGCGGGCTAGACGTGAAGCAGTTGAAACCTCCCAAAAGGCCCAATTCAAAGTCAATAGGGGTTTTATATCCCGGACAACGAGTAGATTTTATTCTACGACATCCCAAGAAAGCTCGGGAAAAATCATCCCTAACCGTAGAGCTAGATCCAGAGTAAGCAGAGTCCAATGAGCTCAAATTTTCATTTTCACTTTCTCTAACTCGAGGATCCCAGATGCTTCAAATACCCTAACCCAGCCTTAACCGGCCTTCAAGCTTTCCCAGTATCCAAGAGTTTCTCAAACGACACCCTTATCCAATCCTTCCCAGAGCCTCTAAACCTCCCATTGAAGGACCACATTGACCTCGGCGAAATATCTTCCACGTCAAACATCCTTTCAGCCCTCCCACTTCATGCTGACAAAACCTATGTGGTGTATACCAAAATTTCCCAGATGTCACGAAACCAAAATATCCCACTAGGACATTTCAACCACACATCCTGGCGCCCACAAGCCAATCCTCCCTTGCCCCTGATCACGCTCGACCGAAGCAAATGGGACAGCAATCAATTCTCCATCTCAACCGGCAATAAGCCGGTCTGGGTGGATCTCGTCGTTAATAATCTTGACGAGGGGGCGCATCCGTTTCATCTTGTAAGAGAAACCCCTTATCGGTCTCTCCATCCTATATTATACGTGCGCCTCTTTAACATCACTAAAATTGAATAGCATGGCCACATCTTCGCCGTCTTAACACTCCACGCCTCAACCCGCGGCTGGGGCTCCTATAACCCTTTCGACCCCCAGCAGCGTCAACAATATCAACCAACAGGGAATGATCTATCAAAAGCGGTGTTTAGAGATACAGTGCTGATTCCGCGGCGAGGACATGCAGTTCTGCGTTTCCGTGCCGATAATCCCGGGCTCTGGCTGTTTCATTGCCATATCCTGTGGCATTTGGCGGGCGGGATGGCGATGGTTGTTGATGTTATGGGTGAGAGTGGAAGTGGAAGCGCCCTGGACAAGGGGATGGGGGATGAGATGGAAATGTGTCAATATTTTTAATACATTTGTACATACATTCGAGACGTGTGTGTTCAAATACGTTACACCCCAAAATTCATATGGATCGCGGGTCTATTGAGAAACCCAGCCATACAAAAAGCAAACCCTCATTCTACATCTCGGAAGTCAGAGCCGGGTAAATTCCCCACAGCCGTCTCCGTTTCTCCCGACGGGACACATCCACGCCCATGGTGTGTAACTATGTGTTCCCGATGTCATATATTGGCAGGTTACACCACCACAAATTACAGGAGGACAGTTCATCATGTCACTAGATATATAGCATTTCTTTCTGCTCCCTATCCTACCCCTCTTTATTATCTTTAGACAAGTTTCAGCTGGCGATCACTCCCTGTCAGCTGGCCACTCGGGCAGTATAAACCACACATATTGATGCAGTATTGCACATTTATTCCCAAGACATGGAGGAGATCCTATCTCCAGCAGAAACTCGCCTATTTCTAAGAGTTATCAGGCCAGAAAATCCGGCGTCTTCTAGATTATCAGCATGTTTATTAGCAGCTGTCTTCTATATAAACCAACGTTCCCCCGGTCATCGTGCAGCAATCCTCGTCGAGGAAAAGTGTGAAAAATGGAACAGGAAGAGAAAAGAAACACTCACCATCATCCTCTACATCAGAAATTAGAAAACCTTGATATAAAATCCCCTCCACAACCAAGCTACACATCGCCCGTCGGCACTCCGTAATATCATAACCATCAACATTCATCCCATGCCAGTCAACAGGAATTTTCACAATTTTGTCACTAAACACAGCAAGACATGTGCCGCACCGTCATCAGCTCCATAGCCTAACAGCTCGCAGGCCATGGACGACTGGCCAAATTTCGCCGCGTAATGCAACAGAGTGCGCCAACCGCTGTCTCAGTCGTTGAAAAGTTTTGTGCAGGCCCGTGGGATTACAGGCCGCTCGTAGGATCCGAAAGGATGTAATGGATATTTGGAAGCGGATAGAGCATATGGTATCTTGAGGCGGAGGATGAAAGACACCACGGGTGCTTTCCCTTCAAACGCTACGGGGTACCGTGTGACAGGACTATCCGTTATATCAGCGGTCACAACTATCAATGGGAAATCCCGAATCAGAGGAGATCATCCAGAGTGCCAAAGATGCGGCAATTTGGGACATTCCATAACCCCCCTCAGACTCATCTTTCGAGAGGTTCACCCTTTTTAGCCGTCTCTGAAGAACATCAGCATAGTTTTCTGCTGCCTCCCTCCTATTGTCTGAAGCGAAGGTATACTCCTTGATATGAGAGTCATGTCAAGCACAGCCCAGGATACTGAGAATTGAATCCCAGCTAAAAGTTTGAGACTGCCTAGTCCTGCACTGGATGCATCACGCTCCAGATTTTGGTTATAGTTAGACATAGCTTCAGGGGCTACATGCCTATAATCCAGGGATAGTTGACCCCATGCCCCCCTATTTCCCCAGGCTCAGGGGCAATCAGCCCTAATTCCATCCCCACCCGCCAAGGACGCCACCCCCAGCCTCAAGCATGCTCCTATGACAGCTATTTCTTGGATGATTTTCGGATAGTGGCTGTTACTATCTTCCAAACCACCCATTCGACTATCTGCCTGTCGCGACCTACCCATGAACGGAGCAAGTACATCAGCCTCCGGGCTCTCAGAGGCAAACTGCATCATTGCTGAGAAGGTTGTGGATACCTTCAACGGCCCGCCAAAGGTCTCAAGCTATCACGACATTGACCGGCGTCACACCATCCATGTCGCAACCAAAGCCAACTGCCCCTCACCAGGAGTGACCAGCTACTCCACCATGGGCCTCTCTGACACGCCGCTGATCCAGAACGGCGAAGAGTTCGACACTCGCCTCGAGATCCTGGCCGCATGCGCGAGCACGACTAAATTCTTCGACAGGGCGGTCTCCACAGCTGCGTTCTATATCATCAGGGAAAAGGCCTTTTGTGCTCCGGGCTATGTGTTCATGGACATCCTCAATCAGTACGAACCAGACATCTTGTTCCCGCATTTCTACTTCACCACACCGTGCTTCTGGGAGAATTGGCCTCGGACCATGCAATTACCTGGCAAGGTCGTGTCGTTTTTGCAGGCGATTCCCATATCCGAAAGCGAGCGGCGATATTTACTGCAACACGGCGAGGACGCGTTTGAGACGCTCTTGGAGGAGAAAGATGTTGATCTGTGCGATCTAAGCCGCGAGCCAGTTGTTTAAAAGACAGGATGATTGAATCTATGTCCTATGCTCTGACATGTTTATTCATCGTCCGCTGTCAAAACTATTTTCCCTACTACTCTACGGAAACTTTTTCTCATTGCTACCCCTACATTGTCACCTCCGTATTTTTACGCAGACGGGGATTTAACTTTAGGTTGAATCACTTTCCATCAATCAGCAGTCTTCTCACGATACTTCTATAGACCGTCCTAGCATTCTGGGTCCCTGCTATGATATGTTTTCCTATTTCTTCATGCTGTTCTTCCCTGAGACATATCCCAAAGTATATATATACTGTGAGGATCCAGTTAGGATTCGGCATCATTTATACATAGAGATAGGGCTGTCTATTAACTGATAAACGCAATTGTTACATTCCTCGATTGCGTCGACGGTGTCTATTCCCATGAGAAAAGTGGCATGATTCCTTTCCATCTGCTAGCAATGAACTCGGGTTGTTTTCAGCACTATTAATCTAATAATAAAGCTTGCTCAAATAAAACTTGAACTTTTTCCACGGATTTATTTCTCCGGATCTAGCGCTCTTGTCCACTTTCTCTTTTCCAACTATGTCAGTGGTATTTTGTGGAAAAACAAGATGGGATAAAAAAGTTTGAATCTTGATAAATGTTTCTTATCAAAGCATAATCCAAGCTGGCGGCCTTGAAGGGCTTTAGAGGGGTTTGAACCTTCCGGTACGTCGGCGATATTAAAACACATACCATAATCCCCTATCTCATATTTGCCTTGAGTCTTGTTCCATAGTTCTAGGTTTATTCTTATCAGTAACAGGCGGTATAACTTATAAGAAGAGCGGTAAGCTCCGATATTAGCTAGCACAATGATCCCAAACAACTAACATAATCAATCAAAATAAAAATAGTATGCTAACACGCGGACTATGATAACCTTTCCACGTTGGCTTATTACCATCCCGTGTAGACTTTCATCATCTATGTGCTCTTCGCTTTCTATTCGTCATGGGGAAGGGGGGGGGGATAATCTGCATTTTAACACGCCAATCTATTAATTCTCCTTGGTCCTTAGTATATCTTTTAGGATTCACATACCGCCATACTACATGGATAAGTAAACCAGATAAATATTTTCACCTAGGCAGAAGAAAACATTCAACGTATAAATCAAACAACACCCGCATACAGACATTGAAACGATGAAAATAAAACAAATCCCTCTACAAAATCCTTCTTCCATATCAGAACCCCAGCCAATATAGGTTCCATCTGAGATAGAATTAAGCTCTCCAAAAAATATCCCACATAAAACTACATACACCCGCCCCTCCTCACCGCCATTTCATAAAACGAAGCGGCTTTCTATCACTATCATATAATAAAAACCATCCAATATATAACTCATCATCACCCAACCCCTCACTCACAAAGCGTGGCTACGCACGTACGTCCGCATATCATCCCAACTAAAAGGTTCAACCACAACCAATAAGCAGAGGGAAAAGGCTAAATAAAGTTCATTGAAGCAAGCATCGTAGAAACAAACTACCGTGCCGTTCGCAGTTTTTCTTACCTAATATTTAACTATGTGAGCTGGCTTCTTGATGATGTGTTCGGATTGGGTTATGTGATGGGCCTCATATCATATAACATAGAGAGGGGGGGGGAGGGGGGAAATGGGGATAGAGAGAGATAGAGAGATACAAGTTGCGATCATTCTGAAAGCAGGAGAAGGAAACTGTTTCTTCACATATCTCTTCTGTGCAAATAGACGTATGTACGGAGTACTGTCATCCAGGGCAGTTTTAAACATGGGTCGATTTCCCCCATCCTTTTCCCGATGGAGCTCCCTCCTCAGCCGTGTCTACTAATATTGGAGAAAACAAGCTGGAAAGTAACAGCACACGTAACCGTCGTCATTCTGATTTGCATCGAATTCCTATGTTTGTCAGCGGCCCAGTCATAATAACCCGGCATAAGCATCGGATAGTTTATCAAAATCTCCTCATTCTCGGCCAAGGCAAACAGCTAACCACGAATGCAATCTGCTACCACCTTTTTTCCCCGCACTATCACTGGTAGGACATAAAATTCCAATTTCTTTGTTGTTTGGCAAACCAGAGAAGTCTCGGGGCCTAGCCCCCCCCCCCCCGGTATTGAAGGCCAATGGTCGGAACTAAGGTCTGATCATGGGAGTTCGTAGGCTCAGGTTGGTTCGTACGATGGTTATCATCAAGATATTATTATCAACCCAGCGATAACACGCCGTAGAAACAAGAGTTGAAGGTCTTGAGTGGTCGGGATGCGTAGAATTGTACAGCAGACATTTGCTATGTCGAATAACCAGAGTACTTTGTAAAGAATCCACGTTCTCATCCTGAGTGCTCTGACCCAGCCACAAAGTAAGAAGCAAATATCATGTGGGCTGTCAGCCACACCGAAATCAAGGAAAGTCGATACGCCGAAAACGAGATGCGGAATCGAAGTTGACCTGCAGGCCTTGTGCTTGGGCCCCTTGCCCCTGAGCTCAGATGACGGCGCATATAAAGATACTCCATGCCCCTCAGACGAGGTCGGACAAAGACTGAACCACAGCGCCAGGCAGGGAAAAGGAGAAACTCTTAGCTACCAGTCGTCGGCGATGGAGCTGCTGAAGACTGAGAGAGTCGTCGCCCACAGACAACCCTCAGGAGACAAACTCCAGATGAGCCAGCGATTCTATGACGAGGTGCCGTCTGTTGCCAATGGTCTCAAAATTAGGCGTTCAACGACCTCGGATGCGAATATACTTACAATGGCCTGGTGCTGCTTACGGTCTGCAACAATGGACTGGGGTCCACTGGTTTTCTTTCATGCCGTGCTGACTACCGGCTGCAAGCCTGCATTGCCCAGAAGTCGCACATATAGAGCCGAATGCCCTAGGCGGTCACCGGCGGCCGGGACGACGGCGCCTCCTAACGTCAACAGGACTACTTCTCCCCGCGGGGTGACGGGCGCCATGGGTCCGGGTATGTCGAGAAAATGAGACCACCGTCCGCGATGACACGGAAAAATGCAACGCGCGACTATTTTGTCTTGTAGAGGCCCCACGGATTGTACTCCCTATCCATTTCAGGATTAGGGGGCCGCTTTTGGGCTACTATCAGAAGCCAAAGATCCCTCCCCATTGCGGCCTTTTAAACATGTTTCATGACAGTTCAGTGGAATTTATGGGTTCCTAAACTCCAGAATTCTTCTCGTCGAGATAACTTCAATTTCTCTTGTCCGTGTATCGATCTGGTGCATTTTGATAGTGATTGAGATGGAGAAGTCAGACACCAGCCAAAAACGCCCCGATGCCCGCCCTGTCCCTCGATCGACGATAGTCGCCGAAATGGTTGTAGACCAAGCTGCCGTGTACCTCTCCAGAGCAGGAGAGTATCCGCCCTTCACGCCCGAAGCAGAGAGGAGGATGGTGCGCAAAATAGATTGGTTCATGATTCCCATGGTCAGTCAATCTCTTTCCTTGTGGATATTTTTCATGTCATGCCACACCAACGACACTGCTAGATCGCTGGCTAACAATTGTTGCCTTCGCCGTCCCAGCTCTTCCTCACCGCGACCCTTGGTGCAGTGGATAAGGTGGCATTGGGGACGTCAGCACTATATGGCCTGAGAGAGAGCCTCAGCCTCCAGGGGCAGGACTATTCGTGGGCGGGATCGATTCTTCCCATAGGTGTATGTGCACCAGCGGTAACACTGAAGACGAGACATCAAACGCCGTGAGCAGCCGCTGACTGTGGTCAACAAGGGCGTTGTGGGCATGTGGCCGTCATGCTATTTGGTGCAGCGTTTGCCAGCGGCCAAGTATCTCTGCGGGTGCTCGCTAGGGTGGTCCCTGATGGCGCTTTTGATACCCGTCTGCAAATCCTCGGCCGGTCTGCTCACCCTGCGGTTTTTCATGGGTGTGTTCTGCTCTTGTTTGTGTTTTCTGTGGTTGCTGTTGGTGTCTGTGATATGGCCATAGGATGGTGGCGTTGAAGGTTGTAGTTGACAGCGGACAGGATTCCTGGAGGCGATAATCGTGCCCGGCATCTCGCTCATCATCGCCGGCTTTTACAAGAAACATGAGCAGCCGCCTCGCAACGCGCTGGTGTTCGCTGCAGCCAGCTCGGTCATCAATGGCTTTCTGTCGTGGGCCATCGGCCACATCCCGGACTCGGCGCCGCTCGCAAAATGGCAATATCTCTTCCTCATCGTCGGTAGGTTGGACGGGCTGGCATCAGCGAGGCGTGGCTGATTCGATATACAGGCTCGATGTCTATGGCATGGTCAGTGTTCGCCTTCATCGCCCTGCCAGACTCTCCCATGAACGCGTTCTTCCTCAGCGATGAAGAAAAATACCACGCCGTCCAAAGACTGGCCGAAAACAGGACGGGGATAGTCAACAGGCTCTGGAAACGGGATCAGGCGCTCGAGGCCGTCATGGACCCGAAGACATGGCTCATATTCTTTTTCAACGTGGCCATCAACATTCCAAACGGAGGTATGAGAGAAATTCCTCCCACCTCAGCCCCTGGAAAAAGACATCCATTATCTATTTGCCCCATAGCGCCAGCTGAATTGGTCTGGACCAAACAAAAACATAATCAGTCTATCCACAGGCCATCCGCTCACCCAGTTTTGACACTAGGCCTGATTACTTTCGGCGGCATCATCATCAAGAACCTCGGGTTCTCTGCCATCCAGGCCTCGCTGCTGAACATGCCCACGGGGGTCATGTCCTCCCTATCGGCGCTGGTCTTCTCGACTTTGGCGGCGAAATGGGCTAATCGCCGCTGCTTGGTTGCGGCCCTAGCTTGCTGCGTGCCCATTGTGGGATCTATCGTGATCTACACGCTTGACAGAAGCAATATCCCGGGCCAGATGATTGGTTTATACTGTGTCTGTAGCCATGGTCCGCCGTGAAGTGGCACAAGCTAACAGACTGGTTGGTCTAGGTCTACACATACTTTGGCCCCTACGTGGTTGGTATGCATCGATACCCTTGGTGGCGTTTGTTTGGATATGCCAGAGCCGAGTCACTGATAATGTAATAACATTGCTTGAAGGAATCTCCCTCGCCCAGGCAAACACCGCTGGACACACGAAGAAAACCGTCCAATACTCAATCCTATACGTTGGATACTGCGTCGGTATGCCCAATCAGCTCCCTGCCCATTAATTTTATATTTTACGTTCATCCACCGAAACGTTGAACGTTGAACCCTAACCCTAAATTCTAATCCCACCCGGCAAATTGCACAGGGAACCTGATCGGCCCGCAAACCTTCCGCGAAACCCAAGCCCCCGAATACACAGGCGGCTTTGTCGCCATGCTCGCCTGTTACTGCGCTGGCATCGGTTTTCTGGGCGCATACTGGGTGCTAGCGATCTGGGCGAACAGACGCGCCGTCTCAGCCAGCTACAATACTGACGTCGTTGACAATGAGTTAACCGGTTTGTTCCAAGATGAGACCGATTTCCAACAGAAGGGGTTCCGGTACACAACCTGAGTCGATGCCGGTGATGATGAATACGAGATGTGAAGGTGGGTAGCCAGCGACGAGAAAGTATCCGGTAGGATTTTGTGCAGAGCTCTCATAAATATTATCAATGATTTTAGCAGGCGAACTAAATTGGCATTAGCGCCTTTCATTCTTGGAAACATGAGCGGAGTGGACACGAGCAGGCAATCTCTCCTCCGCGGTTATTCTATTGAGTTTTATTTATTTATTTTCCAGATGAATGAATCCGACTATTACAATCATCTAACATCGCACAAAGCCGTTGAATCTTTTCAAAGGGGAAACAAGCTTCACGTTTTACAACACATGAACAGGCTGGGTGAAAACCCTCCAGAGCTGACCCGCCCCTGAACGGTCACATTTTCCTCAGCCAGGTTTTACAGCCCGTGCGAGGTCAACCACTGGCAAACGAACAAAAGCTACGGAACTGACGATAAAATAAAATTAACCCAATTGCTCTATACGTGAAATGGAAGGCTAAGCACACATAATTCAATTATGACCTCTCTATTCACTAACCGCTGCCGCTCATATCTGCTGGAGAGAATAGCCCCTTTCTATGCAATCGTCGACTTTGGCGGCCACTTTACTCGTTTCTCCGCCCGAACGTACAAATTATTCGGTCGGATCAGCTGGAACATTGGGTCGTACTCAATAGGCCCATCTCCCTCCCGAGTGAATTTGTATCGGTAAATCAGCTTGGGGAGGAAGATTTTGACTTCTTGCAATGCGAAGTTGAATCCGATACACATCCGCGGACCCATGGCAAATGGTATGTACGCCGCCTTGTGTCTGTTCTTCACCTCATCGGTATCCCACCGGTCGGGATTGAAGCGATGAGGGTTATCCCACAAGTCGGGATTATTGTGGATGTGGTGCAGACCAGGGATAATAACTGCATCCTTGGGCAGCTTGTAGCCTCCAGGAAGAATCAGGTCAACCTTTGCGGTGCGTCCGGGCTGGAATGATGGGTTGTGTCGCCGCTGGGTCTCTTTGATATACTTGTCAAGGAAAGTCAAGCGATCTGTGAGATCCGAGGTGAACTGGGTGTTCTCGTCGATATCATTGTCGATCAACTCTTGGAGCAGGCGATCCTGCATATCTGGATAGGTGACAAGGCCATAGACAAGCCACGAAAGCAGCGAACTGGTGGTTGTGAACCCAGCCCCCGTTGCGACTACAAGAGCCCATACCAAACTCGATTTTGGAAGCTTTTCACCCTTATTATCGGTGGCACGAATCGCATAGTCTATACCAGCATTAGCTTTGGATATGCTAAAATCGGTTCGATGCATCAAGTCCACTTACCAACCATGTTTGACGCCTCCAATGCCGCATCTTGCAAAGGCAAGTCTACAACTCCACCCTTTGCAGCCCTTTCGATAGACTCTCCCACCAGCTGTTCGATGCGGGCCTTTACGTCCCTAAGTCGCTGCGGGTCACCAAACGGCAATCTGCCGTACCAGTCTCCTTTTGACGTGACCTTCTTGTTAAGCGCAAGAAGTTCGGCAATTAAATGAACCATCTCGTGAATAGGTGCCTCCAATGATGTAAAGTGTTCGAAATCCAAGCCAAGCGTCAGCTTTCCAACGGCCTGCGAACCGAGCTTGAGCATGAATTGATACACATTCCACGCTTCGCCCTGCTCGTCAAGCGTATCGAAAACCTTACATGCATCGTCGACCGTCTTCTGCATCGTGGGGGCATAGTGACGGACAGCCTTCGGGCCAAGGGCAGGAGGCAGGAATTTGTGAGCCACCCTCCATTCCGGGGTGTCGGTGTCGCCTAAGAAGACCCCGGCAGACGGAGTCTTCAGTGCACCAAGAGGATGCGCGTCGTTGATCTTCTTAGTAAAGAAATCAGACTCGGCAAACGCGATTGCGGAAATAACCGGATCGTTGGTTTGGTATGTTACGCGGCCCAGATTGCTGGTTTTTATGATCGGTCCATATTGTTCGAAGAGGCGCTGATGGTTGCCCAGGTGGTCTGGATATACTTCAAAATAATTCCCGACGTACGGCAGGCCCTTTGGACCCGATGGCTCGCGGACCGCATGCCCGTCTATCGTAATGGCTACGGGGCCCTTGGTCGATATGATCTCGGGGACGTCATTTAAGACAGCCTCTTGGCCCTGAAAACCAATTCCTGCTCCGTTGTGAGTAAGAGCTGTCGTCCTGCAGGGGAAGTATTAAGCAAGGCATATCACTGACCATTTGGCTCCACGATGGCAAAGTGTGCGGCGACCAGGTGTTTGAGGCCATCCACGCTGATTGTTGGGTCAACGTCAATGTCCCTCGAGGACGAAGGCTGCTCTCCGAGAAGATGAAACGACTGTATAGGCATGGTAGGAGAATGAAATCCGAGTGTGATATTCAAGCAATCGACGCATTCATGCCTAGATAGTTTGCCAAGCAGGATACCGGAGATTTATATACACCCCGATCACCGCGTGCTCGGCTGCGCGGCCATTGCGGCGTCCCTGGACACATTCTAATCTACAAATTGGAACAATGAAACCCTTATTCGGGCTTTATTGGTTCGGGATCATCAAACTGCCGGGAGTTTTCCGATTGGCTACGCTACCTCGGGTTCCCGAACTCTGCCTTCAGTGGATCTCGGCTTGACGCAATCCCCAAGAGAAGCGAACTTGAAGCAAAGCGACATCAAAAAATTCGTGCAGAAAATTCTGTGATAGAGGGGATCCACGCAATCGGGGTCGGGGAGCAATCTCGGTATTTCCGTCTATTGCGAGAAATGAAAGGCCATTGGAGCGGAAACAGAGATTTCAGGCGCATCAAACCGCGGCATTCGGTTGTCTGTGTGTAGTGTGAGGAAGAACCGTTTCTTTATATCTAGACATGTCTGGATGGATACTTCTATTTATTTAAACTCCCGCATCTGATACGACTGTTTCATTTGACTATTAGGAATCCGTCCTAGGATATTTCAGTCTCCTTCTTTTAATCTTCTCTTAAACCTCCTTTCATTTTCCTGTCTTATTCAATAGTACGATCCAGACACAGACTATGGCGGCTCTGCAAGAATATAGTGCAGACGTTGTAGCAACCCACAACAGCCGAGATGACTTGTGGATTACTATTCATGGGAAAGGTGGCCTACTTTCTTGCTAAATCCCTACTTCAATTCTACCCCGTTGCTAACACAAAAATTAGTCTACGATGTCACCAAATATGTACGAGACCATCCCGGCGGAGTAGATGCTCTGATTGAGGTTGCTGGAACCGATGCGACAGAGGCATATGAAGATGTTGGACATTCGGAGGACGCGAGCGAGATCCTAGAATCCTACCTGATTGGCACCGTTAAGGATGCTGCTACATTCTCTCGACCCCAGGTTGTTCGTGTCATCCAGCAAAGCCCTCCGGTCATAAATGACACCACAAAACCCAAATCCTCCTCCTTTGCACCCCTTGCCGTACTCACGGGCTCCCTCGGAGTTGCTTCAATATATTATTACCTAGCCCCTCAAAGTTCCCTTGTTGGCGAGACGTTAGCAAAGCTCGGTCGACTCTCAATCAACGGGGTACCGGCGATTCGTGTTCCAAATAAAGGCAGCCTGGTTGGAGGCTTCCCCAGCGGATTTGTCGCTGCCACTCTCCTTTGCGCCACGATTGGGGGTGTTGTCGCAATGAAACTCTCTCAGCTCACCCAGATCGAGGCTGGCTTCACCAAATACCCTCCGCATCTAAAGTCACGTCTGGTGAAGAAGCCAAACCCACATCTTGCCAAGGGCTTCATTGAAGCAAAGACATACAAGGACCTTCCACTTATCAGAAAAGACCAACTATCGCCAAACGTCTACCGTTTCGTCTTCCAACTTCCCAAGGCCCACGACGTCGTTGGACTGCCAATCGGCCAGCATGTCGCTATCAAAGCCACTGTCAACGGAGAAGCCGTTTCCAGGTCATACACACCAACCTCAAACAACTTGGACTTGGGCAGAGTGGAATTGGTTATCAAATGCTATCCCGACGGTTTGCTGACCGGTCAGTACCTAGCGAAACTGCAAGTGGGCGATATAGTTCAATTCCGGGGCCCTAAAGGGGCAATGAAATATCACAACGGTCTTTGCAAAAAGATTGGAATGCTGGCGGGTGGAACTGGAATCACCCCCATGTATCAGCTTATCCGAGCTATCTGCGAGGATGATACAGACGTCACCGAAGTGAGCTTGATCTATGCCAACCGCACCGAGGAGGACATTATCCTGCGAAACGAGCTCGAAACCTTCGCAAAGAAGTACCCCAAGAACTTCAAACTCTGGTACATGCTCGACCATCCGCCGCAAAAATGGGCGTACGGTAAAGGGTACGTCACGCCTGCAGTCATGTCTGCGAAATTGCCAGAGTGCGCTCCTGACACCAAGATAATGCTCTGTGGCCCGCCAGGGATGATCAATGCCTCGAAGAAGGCTTTGATTGGTATGGGATTCCAGGCACCAGGAGCGGTTTCGAAGATGACAGATCAGATATTTTGCTTCTAGGCTTGTGTTTTTTGCGACAGTGGCATTTTTGGTTGTATGTACTGTACTATTTAGCTACTTAGACTATTCTTCCTATAGATCAAGAATTTCCTTTATGAGCTGTGTAGTAGCAAGTTTGTTGAGCCATAAGAAAGTTAACTACGACAGATCTGTCGGCCCTGTGGACTTTTTCCGTGTCAACGAAATTGCCCGAAGGAGGATCGCAGGAGTTCAGCACGTCCTTTGAAAGTGGAGCTCTAATAATAGCCTATCGCGTCCGAGTTACCCGCGACCAATGTGGCTGAATTAGATTGTCATATTTTTCTAGAAACCTCGGATTCCTATCCCCTCGTCCGTTTTTTCTTCACCAATTAGCGTGGTATTGAAAGAAGCCCTTTTATTTGCTGTAGGGGGTCTCTAGCCACTGAAAGTGGAGTAAATTACAGCTTTTTGGCCTATGAACAGCGCAGAACAAAAGGCGCTAATTGGTGAAGAAAAAACGGACGAGGGGATAGTTCAGCGCTACGCGGCCCGAGTATGTGGAAACAGTGGGGTGGCGATCTACCTCGGTATTTGTGGATACCAAGAGTTGGCGAATCGGAATCTCGGTAAGTGGAGCCTCTCCCGTTGTGCATGCGTGGGTCTGCCGGCTTCCCGAGCGGATAAGGATCCGGTCACGCCAGGTTTCAAGCAATATCAGAACAGCCCGCGGTTCGCAAGTTACGAATCAATATGAATCTCTTCGGAATTGATACCTAGGCTTTGCCCGGATGATGCGGCATGCGAGAAATATCCTCGACTGGGCCGATTGGCCGCACCGAGGCGTTGCTGTGCGCCGAAGCGTTCCTATCATGATGCTACCGGATTCTAGAATGGAGAAGGGTACTATATAATATCATGAAGGTGGTAAGCACCGGGTCTAATCTTGTTGATTCTTATCTGAATAAAGTCCATTTTGTTCTCCTATTTCTACAAACCCACACTCACGTCAGTCCACGCCTCAAATATCTTTTCTTCAGAAGTACCCCTGAGCTCGGTATCGTCTACGATTAAATCAAACAATGCAGCCCTGGCAAGAACCCCAAAACTATCGCACCCGGCCTGTTGTGGTGCTTGGTGCTGGGGTACTAGGTCGACGCATAGGTATATAAATCCAACTACTCCTCATAGCTTCCTTCTTTTCAAAGCTAACTTTTCCCCTTTCACACAACCAGCATGTATCTGGGCATCAGGCGGATATGATGTTATTATTCGGGATCCGAGCGCGCAACAAAGAGCCGACGGGATTGAATATGCCCAAGAAAATGTGGACTCATATGCCCGGAAGACGGGGAAACAACCTGGCACGGTGAAGGCGGTTGAAGACCTGAAAGAAGCACTGGAAAATGCTTGGCTGGTCATTGAAGCGGTGCCAGAAAAGATCCAGCTCAAGATCGATACATTTGCGGAGCTGGAGGCCCTTGCTCCTGCTGACTGCATCCTGGCTTCGAATTCGTCTTCATACAGGTCATCTGAAATGCTCGCCAAGGTCTCCGCCGCCGCGAAATCTCGCATCTTGAACATGCATTACTATATGCCTCCGCAGTGCATGATCGTGGAACTCATGACGGATGGCTACACAGACGAAGCAATCTTCCCGTTTATAGTGAAGCTGTCAAAGGAGGTTGCGACACTACCCTACGTTGCGAGGAAGGAGTCTACTGGCTTTATCTTCAACCGGTTGTGGGCTGCTGTCAAACGGGAGATTTTGACTATTTTGGCTGAGGGCGTATCGGTTCCAGAGGAAATTGACTCAATGTGGGATGAAATGTTTGTCAAATCGCGTTTGACTCCTTGTATAACCATGGACAGTAAGTTGTTCTCTCGTAGAGTTTGCAATATTCCGCAAGACTCGACTAATCAATATCCTACTCAGCTATCGGCCTTGACACGGTTGCCTTCATTGAGGGCCATTATATTGATGAGCGCGGCCTATCCTCCGAGAAGACGGTTGATTTTCTGAAACGGAATTACTTGGATCATGGCAAGCTGGGCAACAAGTCTTCAAAGGGTGGCCTTTATCCGGTGACAAATGGCGCCACGGAGACAGGTAAAATCCTGGCTTTGGACGTGGGGCTCTCAGCGGCCGTACCATCCCCCCATTCCGGAGAGATTGTCGAGATTACAACGGATGGGAAGCTACAACGAGTCCTCGTGCCAAAGCAGTCATTGCCTGATGGACTTGCCGTCGACCCGGACAGTGGCCGCATGTTCTGGACCTGTATGGGGATTATGGGCCAAGATGACGGTGCTGTCTATTCCGCCAAAACAGATGGCACCGACATCCAGACTATTGTACCTCCAGGGGCTGTCAACACACCGAAACAACTCACTATCGACGCTCCAGCGAAGAAGATCTATTTCTGTGATCGCGAAGGACTCCGGGTTTACCGCTGCAACTTCGACGGGTCAGATCTAGAAACATTGATCGAAGCCGGTCGCGTCGAAGAGCATAGCAAAGATGCAACGAGGTGGTGCGTTGGCATTACGGTAGCCCCATCCCTGGGCAAGTTTTATTGGACACAGAAAGGGCCTTCGAAAGGTGGCAAAGGTCGTATTTTCTGTGCCAACATCACCATGCCTGAGGGCAAATCTGCCTCTACCAGAGACGATATTCAATGCATTCTTGATAGTCTCCCCGAACCTATAGACTTGGAAATGGACGAACGCTCTCGCACCCTCTACTGGACGGACCGGGGCGAACTCCCTTTCGGCAACTCCTTGAACCGGGCCAGACTCGACGAGCGTGGCCTCGTCATACCCGCCACTGAAACTCGGAAGCATGAGGTGCTCAGCAGAAATTTCAACGAAACGATCGGTTTAAAGTTGGATCTAGAGCATGGTTTTGTCTATGTCGCTGATCTAGGGGGCAGCATCTACCGCTGCGATTTGGATGGCAACAACAAGGAGAAACTATACACGGATGACTACCGATCATTCACGGGAATCACTGTGATCTGAGCCCTGAGAAATTGGATAATGTAGTTATTATTTAGATATTTGCTAGAGAACTGTACAATACATAGAATTACTTGCCTTATGATAGTTCATTCTGCTCCGGATCTCTAGATCAGTTCGGTTCGGTTAACTAGCTCACTCGGCCCGTCTTGGCAGCTTTCGGGAAACTCTCGGTAAGTGAACCTGGCTATCTGTCACGTGAGGGTGCCGTCATTCCGGCCTCGCATCTTACCAACTTGAAGTAGACTCCCTTCCGTCAACCATCGACTCGGTATCCCACCGGGATGATCGTTTAGACTCGCCAACGATCATGTCTACACGCCGTTATCGGTCAGCGGTGGCTTGCCACAAGTGTCGCCGGCGCAAAGTCCGCTGCAGTGTTACGGTAACAGGGGTTCCCTGTACTTCCTGTGCTCAAGATGGTTCGCAATGTATTATCTCGCAAGGGACCGGACGAATGTAAGGAATTCAGGTGGAAGCGAAGGACCCGGAGCTGCTAATTACAATAATTAGGCCACTCCAGAACCGGCCAGTCGCACCATACCCTCCCTTGCCACAGGACTTGGAGGTTGTAGGCTCTACTACTAGCGATAGGCCAATAACCCCGTCCGCAAGCTCGGTTGATGTACTCCCCAGCCGGTTGTCACCAAATGCTCGCCATAGAGAGTCTTCCCAGCGTTTAGAAATGAGTGATGATGCGAGTTCCTCCAGAGATCAAAATTTAGTTGAAGAGCGAACCGGGGCGGAAATCGCAACCGCTGCCTTTGGGCAGAGCACGAAGGCTGGTAATATGCCTTTCTATACTGGTACGCCAATCAACTTACTATACTCTTCGCAGACGAGTACAAATGAAGCTCAAAGCTTTTAAATAGGCGAGTCTCCGGGAGTCAGCGTGGTTCTCGATCTCTACTCGGACGCACAGCACCCTGTGCCACGGCATTTTCTGATCCCATCGAAACCGGTTTCGTTATCGACGCAAGACCGGGAATACATGCAGCAAAAAGGCGTCTTTGTGCTACCGGGAAGTGAGACTTGTAACGCACTCATCCGCGCGTACTTCCTTCATGTACATCCCATCATGCCGGTGGTTGATGTCACTGCCGTTCTCCAGCTCCATTCCGGCGCGCAGACTAACGAGTGTAATTTGCTGTTGCTCTGGAGTATCTTCTTTGTGGCTGTGAACGTGAGTTGATGCGCTCTAATCCATGACACGTATTCGACTGAATGGTAGCAATAGTTTATTCCTACTGAAATCTGGAGGAGGGAGGGGTATTCGTCTCGAAAGAAGATGAAAGAGGCTGTGTATTCTCGCGCCAAGGTAGGTAACTCTGTCCTTTATCGTCTCCTTACGTTTTATCGATGATAGAGAGGCCCCCGAAATGCTTATTCGAATATCAGTGTATGTACGACAATAGTGGTGAGACGGATAAGATAGTCCTCCTACAATCGAGTCTCCTGCTGGGGTTCCACCACCCGGAAAGGGATGCGTTTTCGCAACCCTGGTATTGGACCGGCGTTGCAATTAGTCTATGCCAGATAATAGGTTTACACCGGCCTCCAGACTTGTCCCGGTTCGATTTATCCCTAGATGATGAACGGCGACGATTCTGGCGTCGTCTCTGGTGGTGTTGCTTCTTTAGAGATCGCTGGTTGAGCTTGACTTTGGGTCGACCTTTGAGGATCAACCTCGAAGACTGTGACATGGCAATGCCCGTAGCTGCGGACATGCTAAGTGACGTTGCTAGATTACCAGAATCAACTTCTGCGGCATATATCCCAAGTGAACTCCCACAGTTGGCAGAATACTGGGTTCTCCTGATCCAACTGAGCAAACTTCTAGGGGAAGTGCTCGCGTTGAGTTATCGACCTAGTTCCAGTCCAACGCTTCAGCAAGTTGAAGCCCTTGAGGCAGAAATCCTTCTCTTTCGGATTCCTCCCATTTATGGGACCCATCAGACAAAAGTTACAGCTTTTTCCCTCTACCATTTGCAGCTACATTACCAGTGAGTGTCGGCCCTTTTTACTTTACCCGCTGTGCATTTGCGCACGTGTTTTTGACCATAACAGAGCCTTTTTAATCACATTCTATCGCCCTTTTATTACCAAAGCCCCCGAGAATCTACCGCTTGCGCATCAAGAGGTGTGGCAAAATCAAATACGAAACAAAATAGACGTTGCCGCTCTACAGACCAATGTTATTCTCGACAGCATGACGCGTGAAAATCTCCTAGGTTTTGCCGCCCCCATGACGTAAGTATTTGAAAAAGAAATTCCTCCCATTTCCAACAACTCTCCATGTTATATATATATATATATCTACAGTATCTAATAACCAGATATAGACCTTCTTTATTAGTCCCGGCAATGCATACCCACCTCCTCAATTGCAAATCCGCCGATATTCTATCACGCCGCCTGGGCCTCAACAAGCTAGACTTCTGCATGGCGATCCTAGGAGAGCTGCAAAATGCACACACACCGGCCTCTATTTATCGTGGGATTTTCCTAGAAGCCATCCACCAGCTATTTCCCGACTATAATTCCCAAGCACCACTGCCCGAATCCGATGCCTTTGGGTCGTCGTCGTCTATGCAGCCCGATGCCCAGTCAGGCGGCTCCCCACCAGGCATGACAGTCAGTGATGATGTGATTAACGCACTTATGGATGACGTATCAATCTTTAACTTTTGGGAGTCACTTAATCAGATGTAATAATGAAACGGGCTATTGGGAATGGAGTTAAGGCTGTGAAGGGGTCAGGTCTGCAGGCGCTCACGTCTAAGTTTACATGTGCATGGATGCACCGTACTTTTGTAAAACGGTCTTTTCCGTGGCTATTTCATCTTTATATGTTTAGCTCAGCTAATGTAGGATATCCGGTATATACAGCAAGCTACCCATTTGCCTAAGCAGCTATAGGCGGCCGGAATTAATGCCCGAAGCAAATAAAAAGAACTTAAAAGTTAAAATTTAGGAGCGGTCCAGAATATCTTCTCATTTTCGCTCGAATAGAGGTAAGTTTTTACTTGCATAAGTAAACAAAAGGGGCAGCCACGGTGGGTATATTAATAGCTATAGAAACTAGAAAAAAATATAGTGGAGGGTCCCGGAAAAGATCGAAAAAAAAGGAAAGGGAAGGAAAAGGAGAAGAAAGAAGAGAGAAGAGAGAAGAGAGAAGAGATAAATGAAAACCGCTAAATTTGGACAAAATAAGACACATTTAACTTGACAGTAAGCAAAGAAAAGGGAGAAACGACAAGGGGGGCCATATAGAACCTCCGAAAACCTGGATCAAGGAGCCAGAGCATACATATATAATGATCCCAATCAGAACCAGTCAGCGGTAGCTAAATGCCAACACCAAACAGCTTACGCCAGACTAATAACTCCCGCCTCCCCCTCCCCCCAACTCTTGCCCCGGGGAAAATCAATATCCTTGGCCCGATATGCCGCTTCAACAACCATCCTAGCCCGTCTTACACTTCCCAAATTCCTCGTCTTCTGAATACTCGCCAACCTTTCCAGCACAAACCGTCGATGGCCCTCATCATCAAGATCCACATTTCCCACGATGAACAGCGGCCAGAGTAGGGTGGGTGAGTCGGGGAGCGTGGAGATGTGTGAGACGATGAGGTTGACGATGCGGGCTTTCCAGGCTGTTGAGGATGTGTCGACGGCGGTAGGTGTGGTGGGGCTGCGATTGCGGTTGTTGTTGATGTTGTTTCTGTTGTGCGGGTAGCGGGTGATTGTTTGGCGAGTGCTACTAGGATGATTATGGATGTTGTTATGTTGGTGATAGCGCAGCTCGGCAGGGCAGATATGGCAGGGGCTAGTTGGATTTCCCAGGCGCTCGCGCAGGTAGAGGAGGGCGGAGAGTCTTTTTGTCTCCGCAATGCGTTCAAGATCTCCTTGCGAGGAGGCGCAGGAGGGCAGGGTTTGTTGGAGGGCATGGAGAGAGATTTCGAGGTTGTTTCGGGCCGTGTTGAAGAAGGATGTTTCATGCAGACTTAGTGGGCGAGTTTTCGTGATCTGTTGCACATTGAGTGAGTTTGTGTATGTGATATTGGAATAGCATATATTTAGGAATGTATGCATACCTTGGATTTCTCCATTGCCAGAGATGATATCTTCCCTATTAGAGTCATGAGGCCCCGTGAACATCCCATCAAGATGTCAATCTATATAAAACATGTAGAATTAGCTATGGTCTGTGGTCATCTTCGGCAAATTGCAGTCACGGCAGCGGGAAGCACGTACCTCCTCTAAATTATCATCCTCCAACCACGAATGATCCACCTGTTCCACGCTCGAAATATCCTCGACAGCAGTCCTAGCCATAATATCATGCGCCACAAAATACATGACAAAAAACCGCTTCAGCATCTGGCTTTCCGTGTATTCTTGTGACATGTGCTCCATGAGCTGAAGCCCTCCGCGAAGATGTGTCGTCCACGACGGCGAGCATCCATCCGTAATCTAGATAATAACAAAAGAATTAATATGGTTGGGCCCCACATCTACAAGAAGGCACTTGATAATAGTTGAAACCAGACTCACATCATGAAAACAAAGCATCAAAACTGTCGCCACAGCTCCAGGGCTCGGTTCTCTCGCATTAATCTCATTCTGTAGACCATGCAGCGCCTTTTGCTTGTATATATACGCCTCCCTTTCGTACGTACGGTTCCCAAGCAACTGAAGCTGGTTCGCGGCGATTGCGAGGAGAATATTCCTTGCAGGTTCATGAAAGTTCAATCCCAACGGCGTGACGAGCTCCAAATACGGATTTTTTTTGCTGCTCAGCGAACAAAACGGCGCGATCCCGCGCACAAAATAATCCATGAGAAAGCCCTCAGCGGGCGAGTAATTTGCAAGCGGGTGTCCCAAGGCCCCGCGCAATGGAGCTCCCTGGCCAAAACCATGTTGCGACTGCGTAAGCGCCATCTGTACCAGGGAGTTCCTATCGATATCTGTCGTATCCCGGTTGCCAAAGTCCCAGTAGGTCGTGTTCAGAAATATCCATTTCCCAGAGTACTGATCTATCGGGACGGCTTCGAAATCGGGGCCGAGATTAGTTCTAGTAGGCTGTTTAGCCTTCGATGACTGTTTGGACCAAGTTCCTACCAGTAGGTATTTCCATAACATCAGCCTCCCATTTTAAGCATGTTGGGTTCCATGGATCGATATTCCCCAGGAACAGGTGGGGGGAAGGTGGGGTCCAAGTAAAAGAAAAAGCTGCGATATAACTACCCTCACGACCAAAATGAATACCCCTCTTCGCCGCCTCCTCCCTCCAAAGCAACTTGAGCCCGCGACAACATGGTAGATTTAGTCGTTTGCATCGTGAACATTTCGGCCACTCCTCGTCGCATGCGACGTGTTTGTCTGCGGAGATACCAAAGGGGCGCGCGGGTAAATTAGCATATCAATCTAGCAACAGTGGAAACAGCCCACAGCATAAAACAGCCGCGGGGTAGGGTCAAGATAAAAATAGCAAACCTTTGCACGTCCAGCAACCAGTCCGTCGGCGGCTTTCAGGCTGTTTTCGTTCACGGCGGGTCATCTGTCAATCCTTCGCCTGTATCTAGCTCTACGTTGGTCGTCTCGCTGGCTGAGCGAAGGGGTGGGGCGTGCACCGGTGGTTGCAAACTAGACGGAAGCCATGGCCGCACCCCACGGCGCTGCAGTAAGAGTCCTGTTTCACGTACTAGGGTGATCCGGGCCAGCGGCGAAGTCTTCAACGGGCGGTAGGGATATAAAAAAGACGGCGCAGGGCGAGAGAAAAACGATGGGGTCTTATCAATCGAGCGCTCCCCAGATGTTTGTTGGGTTATTCCAGTTCGGGAAATCGCAAAAAGCCACTGCGCACGGGCAGCGGCTGAGTCAGCCTGTCGGGCTTCGGCTGGCGAAGGGCCAAGAGGATCGGGACAAGGAGAAGATGCGCCAACAGTTTGCGGTGTTCATGTTTCGGCGGCGATATAGCGGTGATGACGGGGGTGTTGGGAGCAAATAGACCCGGTTAACAATAACAGGGAACAGACGCTAGTTGTGCATAAACATAAACAAAACTGATATATAGATACTGCAAATCACCCCTATATCAGATAGCTTGATGCTCGGCCGACCGGGCAAGGGCATTCTCTTAAAAGATAGGCCCATAATCCGCCAACGCATACCCTTCCATTCCCGTAAAATGCACATGGGGAGAGGGGTTTGTCCAGTTCCGTCATACCACCCATCAAAATCCCCTTCAATAGAAAACACAGAAGCAAAAGCAACCACAGATAGCATAAAAACAGGGCCCATATAAACTCCTCGCTGATGCACATGACCAGACCGGTGCCAGAAAAGGGAAAGCGAAGAAAAATGAAGCGCACAACTCCCTGTCCTTATCAATAATAACAATTACATGTCCCTCAAACCGTGCCAGCATCGTCAACGTCTGTGGATTGACCAGTAATGCCACCGCCGTTATCGCCCACTTGCACGCCCCACACTCTCCACCGCGCATCCTCCACAACATCCGTCCTGAGCCACATCCCTTTAGTCAGTTTCTTGCTCCTCTTCCCCCCAATGGAAGAATCCTGTGCCCCCTTCACCTCGTCATTCGCATCCAACCAAGTGAAAAGGAGTTTAAGCTGCCACAGCTGATCCCTGATCATATCGTCCCCATCACCTTGTCGATTGGCAGCCGCCACAAGATTCCGAACTGTCTTCTCTAGCACAAGTCTGGTGTCCACAGCACTAGCACGCAACCAGGAAGGCGAACCAATTGTGATTCTTGGTTGGTTTTTTCCTGGGATTATAAGTGGTTGCTGAGATGGAACCGACGGGATCACTAGAGCCTTTTCGCCCATGTCGAGTAGCCGGAAAGCATCCAAGTTGAAAATCCATTCCCACAAATGGCGCGCAGGGTACCGGATTTGAACAGATGATTTGCCTTGGGAATACAGGGAGGGTGCGGCCGTACTTGGCAGGGTGTTCAGTGCTCTGGAGTAGCCAGTAGTCGAGGAGGGGGAAATATCCTGGACATCGCTCAGTGCCAGGAGCGAAGAGGAGAATTCGGAAGATCCAGCGTCATTATAAACAGCACGTCTGCGGAGGTAAACAGACTGGTCACCCAAACCGAACTTGTTGCGAAGGGTTTCATTCTCAGCGAAGTCCAGGGTTAGATTCCAATGGTCTGGGCTTTGTATTTTGACAGCAGCAAGGTCTGACAGGTTGGGGAGCAAACAAGGTGCTGTTGTAACCCGAGTTTCGCCCGTTTTGAGCGTCAACGACACCGGGATTGTTATGGCACGCCGTGTGTCAAGATCACGGGGAATGAGACACCGTGGCTCAGCGGCAAGGACCCAGAGATGGCGAAAGGCCTGCAGATGGCACTTGTTGTCAAGAACAGTTTTGGGGAATATGGGGTAGAAGGAGCATAGCAGCGCTGCGATGCCAAGATCAGAGGTTCCGAGAGTATAAGTGCCCCCACCCAAAAACAACATACCAACCGCCATATGGGCTGACATGTGGCTACCGTAAGGGGTGTCTCCATCAACGTGGCCATGAAGCGATCGGAGACGGCGGAACAAAACAATATCTCCTGTTCCAGCCATGATAGCTGATGTAGATAGTGCCACAATATCTTGGCAATTGCGAACCGAGTTGCGGGCCAGCTTTTCGTCGTAATTATGCACTTTGAGCCGGGATATACGTATAAATTGGTCAAGATAGGACACAAGAAGATCCCGCGCTTGGTATGAACCAGACCCAGCAAATCGAAGCCCAATAGCGAAGCACAACCCAGCAACGATGTTGAAGAAAGGCATATCATCCGTACTAAGACGGCGGATGGTAGTAAGACGAGCCTTGCGTTTATAGACTGCGGGTAGGTTGTTTTGGATCCATTTGAAACTTGCAGTTATAGAATCCCACATTATCAAGTGCTTGGCCAACGTTCTCAGCAGGAAAATATCAGGGCGAACGTAGTCAAATTGAGCAATGGTGTCGGGGATATCAATTTTCTCAGCGATAGTCCTATCGTTCGATTTCATAAATATTATTGCCAACGCAACCGTAGCCCCAGAAGTAGCTTTATCCAGGATATGGACAACATCCACGTTTTTCGTCCCGACAGCAAGAGCCAACAATCTCTCCACAATATGCATATCTCGGAGACCTCTCAGGTCATTGCCTTTGGCCAAGTTTATGAATCCTAGAGCAAAACCTGCAGCCAGACGGTAGCCTTCGTCTCGTAGGATCTCGTGTGAAATTGAAGGCTCTTCATGTTCGACGTTTTCGATTTCTGACAACATGACTTCGCTCATTCTTCGGTGCTGGGAGTTACAATAAAGAAGGCCAATGCCCATTATTCCAGTAGTTTGGGTGAGAGGTGATAGATTCAGTTCTGCGGCACCAGGGGGGAGCATCCTTGTCACATGAACAGACAGTAAGCGTGTTATTAGCGTATCCATGGTGCCAATATACGAGGCGGAAAGCCCGAGAAGCAGACCGATTGAAGTCATCGTATGTTTAGGCGTCAGATACTTGAACGCAACCCATTTCGCCAGTGACTTCAAGTGTCCATTCAAGCCGAGCGCAAGCAGAAAACCGGCGTGTCTATTCGTGAGCTCTGTTGGTTTGTTATACAATATCCATGAGGTATCAATACCTTTGGCGGCCTTAGATATTGCAAGTCCGGTTGATGCTCCGTTGTGGAAAAAGGCCCAGCAAACCTTGTCCTCGGTAAATGCTGACCTATCGGCGCTGATTGTAACGTTCGATGGCTTCATGACGCATTGCAAAGAGAACGATGGGATCGGAAGCTTTTCCGTGAGGAGAGGGACTCTACCACTGAACCCTATCATTGCTCTCCCAGCAGGGACAGACAGAGTTCGCAAGACCACGAGCTGAACCAGCTCCTTCTGGGCCTCGAGAGCCTCCGACTCAGACAATCCTGGAGAAGGTGAACACTCTGCAGAGGGCGCCTTCATTTGGTTGAGAATTTTACTCGCGTCGAAAAAGCGTCGATCCTCTCTAAAAATGAGTCGAGTTATGGATTGTCTGTCGGCTTCGGCAGAAACTTCGAATGAATTAACCGTATTTGCATCAAGTGATGGGTTCCCCATTAAATGAACATCTCTAACGGCGTCATGAGATTGGATAAATTGGGACCTGGACATTGGAGGAATGCTACTGTCGTCGGTCATGGACATAAACAGATCATCCCTATCGACCAACCCGAGCAATGAACTGCCCCAATGGCTCGGCGGCGCTGACTGACATTGGGCAATAGCTTCATGGAGCGGTGTACTGATTCCGTCTGGCAGAGTATCGATGACAGAGCTCGTCAAACCCCAGCGAAGCAGCAACTCTACTCGTTCTGTGGTAGTAGACAGTTCATTCAATTCGGATATAAACCCAGTCAACGCCAAGGTTCGTGGGGTAAGTTGCATGGCTTGCTCCATGATTGAATCCGGCCTAGATACGGCACCAGCACCTGACAGTATATCGACGATTGTCAAGAACGTGGCCGATTCATGGTTTAAGGATTTCTCGACAAAGGAAAATATCGAAGGGGGAACAAACGGCTCTTCGGGTAGGTCCAAATTCGAAATCCTAGATTCGTCGAATGACCATCGATCTATACTTGCCAGCTCGACGCCGTAGTACCCATCGCCCCTCCAAGTCCAGGATTTCCATCCCAGCCAACCACCAATCTGGGCCAGGACTGGAGCAAGCAGGCCTGTCTTTGAATAAGAAGTATCTGCACTGAGAGTTGACAACTTTTGCTCTTCACGAAGCAGATGGAGCCCAACTAGTATCGTGCCCAATGCAGTGCGTCTAGTATTGTGGTCACGGGAAATTGCGCTTGGGAGGTAACCTTCAGCCCCAATGGCAGCCTCACCTTGGGGAGAAAGGAGAAACTCCCTAGAGAGAGCTGCACAGCGAAGGATGTAAGAATTCTTGCCGGATTTACCATTGGCATCGTGGGCCGAGCGATGGTCACCCCAGTGAGTTTCCTCCGCAGGTTTGGGGCTTCCCTCAGAAATCCATCCCCAAGCTGGATTCATCATCCATGAAGATGCAATGCCATGCGGTCCAGCCTCTTGCTCGAGCATGCTTTCCCAGTCCGCAAGATCGACCGAACTTCCGCTACTCGACCGTAGAAATTCTGCCTTTCTTCGCCTTGGCTTAGGAAGCGGTTTTGATTGGTTATCCTCAATAAAATAAACTGCCATGGTGAAAAGGACCACCACCATTGCGGTCCATTCTATGTCGCTTTCATTGTCGTTTTCTTTCCGTAATTGAAGCCATTTCAAAACTTCCCACCAGCCAACAAGGATCCCATCACCAACTTTGTCCCCATGCCGTAGAACGAATCTGCAGACATTGAGAACCTGCCGAACCATTGGGTTATGAGGTTCAAGTTGTATCTGAATCCTGTGCTTCCGGCCCCGACTATCAATGACGTCTACTTTGCCGCGGTTCGTCGAATGACCTAGCCCCCGCAGGTCGAAGGACGTATCGCTTAGGACTCTCTTCAAGCCCCCTTCTCTCGGCCGGATTGGGGAGCTAGTAACAGAGATCCCATGCGGCTCGTAGAACATCATCCTAGGAGGGAGTTCAATTTTGACAAGAGTGCTCCACGGTGCTTGCAATGTCAGTTCCCCTCGACCGTCGATTGTCGTGGATAAAATGAGTATCCGCGCTATGTCTCCATCGGCTAATCTGCAGCAGTCGATCACATTGGAGCCATGGCGTATGGCAGTGGATCTTACAGTCAGGCCCCGATCCTCAATGGTGACATTTTTCTTCTCTTTCCGAGCACGAGACTTCGGCTGTGTCTGGGTGTTCGATTTGGTGGCAACAAGGCTAGCTACTGTCAGGGTCCGTGAGTTCTTGTTCAATATACAAACCGCTATTGATGTTGATTCTGTCAGGTCGGGCGATGTGTCTTGATACGAGGAGATCGTGAACACTTCAAATTTATGACCTTTGGCGAAACTTGGGATGCTGCGAGGAGTTGAAAATCCGGATGAAAAGCTGTCCACCTTTGAAAGCATCATCTCCCTCGGCAGGCCCGAGATAGTTTCTCTAAGTCCCATGTTGTCAAATCCCTCGAAATCGCCACCATTGTTGAGACTTTCTAAAAATTTGTCGACCGGGGCATCAAGGAAGCTACTACCGTTACTATACACCGAAGCATTTCCCGGGGGCAACGAGTTTCGTGGATGAAATCCGAAGCTCGCACGCATGCTTTGGCCACCAAATGATTCCCCCCGTCTACTCCCATACAACGACGAAACCGTCTGGTTCCCAGTCACAAGATCAGAGAAGGTTGCTCTATCATTATTTGCAGCCAAGTCAGCACGCGCAAGCAACGAGCTCACTCTTCTTGATGCCCTTGTCGAAACACCTATGTCATCAAACTCCTGACCAAGTTGGGAGGCAAAATCTTCGGCGTCCTCGGGTTTGGGTTTTTGGTTTGCCTGGGACATGTTTGAGCCGGATCGGCCATGATTTAATCCTCCAAAGCTTTCCCGGAGGCCGGCTGGTCCCCGGGCGGCTGGCGTAGCGGCGCCGGTCATATCAAAGTGAGAACTTCGTCTTTTGGAGTGAGTTCCACCAGCAGTTGACATCCCCCTTTTCGGCTTAGAAAGCGCAGAGTCTTTATCCCTGTAGCGAGCTGTCCAGATAGTGTACATGCCCGTCTTCTCATTCAATGTGACCAGTAACAGCAAGGGATGTCTTTCCTCTACTCTGGACATCCCTAGGGCAGCTTCATCTCTTGGAGAGACATACAACACTTCTTCTGCAGGGTCAAGTGCTTCAAAATTCGTGGTAGAGCCTTTGTCATGGCTAGAGAGTGATGGATTGCTGGCAACGACCAGCCCCATCTCCGAATGAGGGTCCACAAGGCAGAAAACCCTGGGAAGTGATGCACTATCGTTTATCTTTGGAACCCACTTTGAGGGCTGAGCGGGAGAGATGGTGAGGGATGGTCGATGGCCGCTTCCGCCGGAAAGGGTGAACGAACGACGGGTTTCGGGGTGTACCGTCTGTGATGAGACAAAAGAATTCGGTGGAGCCAGCGGGACAGGCTTTGTCTGCTGCTCTGTAACCTTTCTCTGGAATAGCAGGCCACGCGATGTAGCCCAAACAGCGTCCACCTCAAAGGGCAAAGGCACAATGTGAGAATCGCCATTGAGGAAAAAGACGTGAGCTTGCGATTTCAAAACAACAACCAGCGCTCTGGGAGGGCCGCTGTCGGTAATTTCCCCGCCAGCAGCAGCCGTAGCATGATCATTAGCTTTCGATACCGGCTTGCTTTTCGTTTGTTGACGCTTCTTTCCTTTCAATCGGCTCTGTAGATCGGAGTCCACGGCCGTAGCCGTAGTCCGAGGTCCATTGTTAGAAGATGAATCCTTCCCGAGCTCCTTTTGGCTTTTTTGTTTTGCTGCGCGTGTTGGGAATGTCGCAAACAAGGCGTCTACCACTTCTTCCTTCTCAATATCAAAACCAAAGGACCGCTTCACAACCCCGCCTCGGGACCAGACAACGCAATTATTCGTAAATATAATCTCCTCCTCCAGTACTCCCTCGGTTCCACTATCGACATTGCAAGTTTTCCACACGAACTGGTCTTCGGACGGGTTCGCGGGGAGCTTCGCTTCGTTCACCAGGTAGGATATGGCAGTGGGCTCGTGGAGGCCCAGGGAGCGGACGGTGGCCATTATCGCAGGCAGAGCGGGGAAATCTCTCCTAGAGCAGCTCCGGCCAGTGAAGACAGCATTCGATGCGCATCCATCCTCACGCGGGTCAGAAACGGGGGGCGTAGAAGTTGGAGTGTGGCGGGTGGTGCATGGCGGGACAAATATTGATGTGGTTGCGGTTGACGCGAAGCGCGACTTCTTGATTTTTGCGGCTCAACAACCTCAACCTCAACCTCAACCTCAACCTCAACCTCAACACACCCAGACGCTCCAACAGCCACGCCTGCGCACGTCGCGTTGAATACCCTCCGGCTCTCGCCTTTCTAATACCACACCAAGGAAATGCCAACTGTATTGTTCTCCTAGCCCATTGATCCCATAACCGCCTGTCCCTACTTGCTACGCACCGCACTGAAAAGCTTCCCCGTCCAGCTTTATCAGCTGCGAAATAGCGGAACCAAAGCATGCTGAACCTCCCGTTTGACCCTGTTGTCCGGCGAAGGGATGATGGTCTTCAACTAAGGTAATTCCCGATCCTGGTTTGGCCCCGTTGTCTGCCCTTTGCCAGCCTCCCCAGCTAATCAGCCTGGCGACAGCTACCAGCTCCCGCACCGTGCCTACGATACGAAATCCTATCCCATCCAAGCACCCAATGGCTCTACCATAATAATATACGGTCATGACCTTGGAATTCGGATTTTGTGGAGAGGGGGAAGGCCGTTCAAGCCGCAACAGCCCAAGTCTAATGGAGCGCAAAACGACAATGACGCTATTATGATAAGTGATTCAGACGACGAAGACGCTGCTCCGATGTCAGCGAAAAATGGCCCACAGCCCATCGAATTCGAAGACGAGGATGATGAAATCGATCCTTCGAGACCATATCAAGCCATTCTGCGGCATATCGATATACAGCTTGGCGTCAAAGTCCTCGGCTTATCCGTCCCTACCTTTTCTTCGGAGCAGTTGAAATCTTCACTAGATCAGACCCCGCAGATATTCTCAGATATTGCCGTTATCGCCGCTGTTTGCGCCGACTGTTCCATCCGCGTCCTCGCCATACCTCTGACGCCACCACCTAATCCTCAAGATAGCTCGTCATGGGGCCTGCAAACCGCTACAATCAGTGCCGGATCCGTCCAGGCAATCCCAGCAGGCGTATCGGTAACTTTCACTGCTCGCAAACTGAGTGACCGTGGTAGTCGATACAGATCGCAGAGCCGTTCCCGCAGCACTAAAAATACACCTGATTCAAGATCTGGCAGTGCCTGGGATCTTCTTGTTGCAGCGCACTCTGCGGAGGGATCTGGCACTCTCACTATCTATCGAGTCCCAATCCTTGACCAGCCCGACCAAAATGGATCATACAAATTACCGTCAGAGCCAATTCTCCCTATCCAGAATCTACTTCTACCATCTCCGGCGAAGGCTATCTCGTTTAATCCGTCCCAGTACCCTTATGAGCGTCACTCTCACCTTCTTGTGTCGTTTGCGAGCGGTTCTGTCAAAGTCTATGCTTGTCTCTCCTCAAAACCTCGAAAACCCACAACAGACAGGCGAGGATCGTCCAGCGAAGCGGACATCAAAGACGAAGGAACTTGGCTAATCACACTGTTTCCAGAGTTTTGTCAAAACTCGTTGGGGATACCACGTCGCAAGACCGTACTAGATGCTAAATGGGTGCTTGGGGGGAAAGCCATCATGGTTCTCTTGTCAGATGGGTCCTGGGGTATCTGGGACCCTGAAGGATCAGGCCCAGGAAGCAAAGACTACCCCATTACCCCTCAAAACCAAGGAGCGACGTCAAGTGCTAGAGCCGGTTCTCTAACATCCTTTGCTGTTTCTGGCCGCATCTCTGGACCCTTGCCTATGACTAAACCTGTTCTATCTGGACCGGCACCAGACAACCGGTCCAATTTCATCCCTATGACACCATCTACCCGACGTCTTAGGGAAGATACCCTTTTCAAGGGCTCTTCAGTTAGTGCTCCTCCCGCGTCATCAACGCGAGGTGGTATATCTGTTGCCACGACAAAAATATCAAGAGATGGTCTGCCCGACGAATCAATCATCATATGGCATGGTGATCAGAATATCAGGATCTCGAGTCTACTCACCCTGTGGCGAAACAGCACCAAACCCGCTGGCACATTCGACCCGTCAAGTCGCTCCAGAGCCATTCCCATCGAAAATATCAATCTCATCGGGGAAATCCAAAACGGGATCGCTCAAGTTGTCGGCAACTCCGCGGCCGACAAGGAGATCGTCAAAGCTGCAAAACCAGATGTCTTAATTACCGCTGAGCATCAACTCATTTTACTTACCCAAGAACCGTCTGAGCAGGGATCCGTGGAGTCCGCTTCAGCCCTACAAAAAGATCCAAATGTCTCAATGGAAGGCGACCAGATCATGCTAAGAAGAGGCGAATTGGATCTCGATGGCATGGACAGGGTGCTGTCCGGCATGACAGGCAGCCGTGTAGCTCCGCTTCGAAGCCCTCAGAAGAAGGGTCTCTTCTCCTAGGAACAGTCGATAACTGCAAGTCGCCCTTACCTTGCGTGTATTATGAAAGTTCTAGATAGGTTTTTGGTTGTGGGATCTTTTACGTGTTTGTTTCGTCCTAGCCGGTCATATCTATGCGCAGTTCACAGGAATGCCCAATTACAATCCCTCCCAAGTCCCGACGCGATTGTCTCTAGATCGCTCCCACTTCTCCCTGTTTGACCTTGCCTACCATTTAGGTGCCATCTCCCTTCCATTTCCCGCTACATGCATCCTACTTGGATACTCTTCATCCCACCATAAGGCACACGGCAGGCTAGACAGTGGTACTGCAGCCAACCTAAACCAAAGGCAATTTACATAACCTATTCCCTCTTCGCTCTCTCTCGCTCCCCATCAATCAATCAGTCTCCGTGATTTTCCCTTGCTTTATTCTTCGCGACGCAAGGTGGAGCACAAGGCGAGATACCATGTCTTGAAATTTATCTCCGCCCAGCATACCTCTCAGCACGCCCCGGCGTTGCCGTGGTATATTGACGTGGGGTAAATAGGCTCTGTATTCGACGCGATATATTGAAATACGCACAGTTGTCCCCATTAATTATAAATCCCAATACAAAAAACAAGACCAAACAGACATTTCATCTGTTTTTGGTCGCCCAGATGCATACATCAGGAGAGAAAGCAAGGCAGAGGAGGAGAGATTGGATCTCCGGAGAGTGTAGGGAGGGAGAATGGGCTTTCACGCTCTTCTACTCTCTCTTGTGAATCTCTTTTGGGGGATTTTGTCACTATGTCCTTTCTTTTGGCCCTTCTGCGTTGCGCTTTTTCCTTTGTGTCTGGGAGAGGGAGTTTGGGGATACATTTTATCATTTTATTTCTTAAGACTACTTGCTAGAAGCAGTGGAGGAGGCATAATTGGTCCGTCTGTCTACCTGTATCCAGCTTCAGCTATAGCCATGGCAGCCTAGCAAGCAAGGAAAGTATTAATACCCCCTCCGCCCCTTTTTTTCACCCCCCGTACATACACCCTGGGAATAATAAATGTAAGATTCTATCTTCACTTGAATTCAACGCGTGGGGGGTAAACCCTATGGTGTACAATTCAGCTAAAAAAATAAAATAAAAAAACAAACCCCATGCATATTTTGTCTTCTTGTTCCCTTTATGAAAGTCAAAACAAAACAGAAAAACCGAAAAGATAATAAAAAATATGGGATGGGATGGGATGGGATGGGATGGGATATCAACTGTATACAAAAGAAAAAGACACAGAAAAGCCAAAAAAAAGGAGAAGACCAAAGACCAAGAAACCGATTAGAACATGCAAAGCAAAAGCAAAAGCAAAATGCAAAAGAAAAAGGACAAAAGAAAATTATAAGTCTGTTGGACTGTAGTCAAGGGGGGGGGGGGAGGAGACTGATCTCCCTCCGCCTCCCCCCACCCTCCCGAGCCATATTCCCCTCCCCGTCCCTCCCTTGCCAATCAATCATCATGACATTTTCCATTCATGTAACAAACAACAAGCAAGCAAAACAAACAAACAAAAAAAGGACAGTCTCGCCACCTTCTAAGACAATATTAAAGAAATCCTCTGTGTGTGTGTGTGTGTGTGTGTGTGAGTGAGAGAGAGACAGATACATGTAAGGCAAGGCATATGATATGATATGATGATATCTAACATAGGAAAAGGGTTAATTCGCACAATTGGTATGATGAGTGATCGTGGGAGTGAGAAGAGCTTTACATACAAAGCCTGCTAGAAAATCGGCATTTGTATGAACGACACAATTGCAAAAGCAGAAAGTGGTTCAAAAATAAATATAAAAAAAGGGGGGACTAACGCAATGCAGCGAAACACACGCACTAGTGTATAGGTGGGAATATTGAGCATAAGAAAAAATTAGAAGAAAGGAAAAGTTAAGGAAATGCCAGCCAGCGGACCAATATAGTAAAGAAAGGAAAGGGGGATAGGATAGATAGGGAAATGGAACTAAAAAAAAGAATCCTCTGTTAAGACAAGAGAAGAACATAGGGAAAAGAAGACTGAAAACAAAACAAAACAAAACAGAATTAATAATATCGAGACTGGGTATTAGAGAACGAAGGCGAGGGTGGTGGTCGTGGGAAGTCATGAGCCATTGGGGGCGGCGGCGGCGTCCGGGTTTCCGATCTAAAGGAATCCCCTCGACTCTCGCGCACACTTGCCTTGCCCTTTCCATATCCACTGCCGTTGTTTGATGGATCGGATTTTGGAGGCGGTGGTGGTAATCGAGGTGGGGGGCCTGGTGGGCCCGTGGCAGTCCGGAATTCGAAATGTCGGGTATCTCCATTGACAATTGCGTTGCGTTCATAATCTTGGGCTACCTTTTCCTTTCTGTTGAAATCGCCGTTACCGCTTTTTCCGCTTTTACTTCCAGTGCTCGCGGCTTCTCCGACCTCTTCGACCACGGGTAGAGTGGATGCAGCTCCGCTGCCCTGTAAATCGGTGGAAGGGGCACGAACAGTACTTAGGATATGTTGGTTAGGTTCCGGATCACTTGAAAGGTTTCGACCCGATTTTGCTGCATCTCTTTCAGCCCGTTCCATGACTTGGTCAATGGATGATCGTGGGTGGGCATGGCTAAGCCGAACCGCATCCATAGAAGCCGTTGGACTTGCTTGCTCCGCAATCAGCCTGTCGCGTTCAGCTTCTTCCTTGGATTTTGTGATGCCCGTGATGAACTTGATAAATCGCTCCCCATATGCTTCGGGAGGGATAGGAGATATTTGGTTTCGATCGTGTGAGAGGCCCTTCCAGAAATGCTCCGCCTTCTTTACGGTGCCATACTAAAATGCGAAAATGGTTAGTTACAAAATGAATCAAGAACGAATTAGTCTCTCGAAACTTACGTGAGTCAAACAGTCAATAATACCGAGATAGTAAATCTCTTGTCCCGGTTGACCGTTCTCATGTGTCGCTCGGAACCCCCCATCATCAGAATAGAAGACAAGGTTCTTCCGCTCGTCAAGTATCTCGTCGGGCATCTTGGCCCCTGTTTCTTGAATGGGTACTGGTTTTTCTCGTTTTATTATCTCTCGCAGTTCTCTTGCCTTTCGGGCATTTTCGAGCCTCGAGGGGGTTCGCATGAGCAGGTTTTGCTGTTGATCGTCGCCGCGTTCTCCCCCAGGCTGGAAAATCTGAAGAGTGCGATCTCGAAGTTTCTCATCATTTCCCTTTTCTAGATCATGAATACCGACCAGTAATGAGTAATCCATTATCTTTAAGCGTTGCAGCAATGATACGTCTCTCTTCAGTTGTGCAATGAAGACTTCCTTCTTCATCGGACCACATTCAAGATGACGATTTCTTCTCATCCAATTGAGATCTTTCAATGTTGCCCTGGGATTGGTCGCTAGATCCTCTTCGCGGAAATCTCGTCCAATGGTTGAGCCTTTAAGATCAAACATTTGATGGATATCTCGATGCGGGGGAAAGAGGTTATTCATGACGACAAAGTGGATTTTCCGACCGTAAGCCATCTTAACTCGGTGCAGGCCGTAAAACTGGGAAATGAGAGTGTTTGGGTTGTTTTCGATATGTTCATAGTAGTCGCGGAGGATCCTTCGAAGCAGTTTATGTTCGGCGTGGTGGATGGTTTTTATGATGTATTTGTAGTCGCGGGAGAAGTAAAAGAAACTGCCACTTTTGCCAGGAGAACCCAGTTCGGACAGGATATACTTGCTCGTCAACGACATCAGGTAATCCGCAGGGTCGAGCTTAAATTTTGCACGTAGACGGCGGAACACCCAGGGAGCATAGTCCTTGAATTTGAAGTCGTATTTTGCCGAGGGCGTCAATTCATTACCAGTTCTAGAAACACACGGGTCAGAAGGGATCAACAACTTGTTTCTCTTAATCCAGCAACTTACATGTCAAAAGAAAATTTATGTTTCGCCTCAAAATCGGCGTCTGTGAGCTCGCGGTCCATTTTTGCATTGGTCCTCGAAACCGTAAAGCGGATCCCAGTCAACATGTTATATGCCGTTACCCAGTTTACATGGTTTTGGTCGACCTTTGTGCCAACAATGACCCGGTCGTCGTCCTCTTCTTCCCTCCGCCTTCGTTTGCTGGCTCGTCTTTGTTTGATCACTTCCGCCCATCGTGCCGCGTCCTCCTCTGGCGGGATATCATCTGGATGCAGGTCGGAGGTCAACGACCTAGTGGTCCGTCGAGCCAGGGATAGGGAGGCACGTCGTATCCCTAAACTGCCAGTAGCAGTAGCCGTGTCATCCGACAGATTTGAATTCGGGATAGATATGTCGCGGCTATTTTTCCGTCCATTGTTGTGAACCTTGGGTACTTGGAGAGTGTGGCGATGAGGCCGAGGACTAGTGGGAGATACGGGGGATTCGTTATCTGTATGCTGAGGAGCACTGGGTATGGAGGAGCGGTGTGGCGAGGCATCTTGCGGAGGGGGGAGGACGACGCCATCCAACATCGATGTGGAAGGCAACGTTGAAGTGTTCGAAGTGAATCCGGCGGATACAACGTCATCGGACGAGGTACGGTGGCCATTGATATGTGGTCTGGGGCTCGTAGACAGAGTCCCTAATGACACACCACTTGCCTGGACTTCGCCCGACGTGCCGTTCACCACGGTCCCATTTGGAGCATGCGTCACTCCATTCCGAAGCACGTCATCAGGACCTAGCGAGGATACACCGTATTCCCTTTCCCTCTCCCGAGACGGTCCAGTATTTATCGACAAGACACTTCCGTTTCTCGACTTGACGCTTTCATGGCCATGGGGAGATATGCCCGACCTAGCGGTGCCAAGAGAATGTAAACTTCCCCCTTTGAAGTTGGTGACAAAACGATCGGAAGGGCCATCGACGTGGTTCGCATCCCCATTTGTTTCGCCAGTCCAGAGGAAGGTATTGCTTAAGGAGGACTTGTCGTATGACTTGCGAGAGGTCTGCTCAAGAAGGGTCGAGGAGGAGGGAGAGGACTTGTTGAGGTGAGGGTCGTTGGCGAAGGACGGCATGGTGGACAGCCAAGGAGGAAACGAGCGAATTGGTCAAAAGGAACGGTTCCTTCGCCCTCCCGAGTAGTATGTGTATTGGGCGTATGCTGCGGCTCGCAGGAGAAAGGAGGGATTCTCAGACCCGAGCAGCCTACCACGTCCACTCTGCTCGAAGGGTCGCCGTTCGTGATAAGCAAGCTGGCGGAACGGCGTACCCGCGCTCAGTAGGGGTGGCAGGCAGAGAGGCGGAGGATCAGCATGTTAGAGTCCGGATACACAAGACAAAGACAAGGGAGCGGGACAGCGGAGAGACCGAGGAGCTGCGTGGAGGCTGGTATACAGAGTGGGCGGGAGGTTGAGGTTGAGGTTGAGGTCGAGTGAGGCTTGGTGGACAACGAGAGATTTGAAGTCTGGGTTGGCGCTGCTTTGGGTTTAGTGCCAAGCCGCAGCCCAAACAAGCCGCATCTGATATCAAAAAGCCCAGACAGCAACATCGGGATACTTCTTCGGTCCAGGTTTCGTTTCCTGTTTCTCTTTATCCCACGCCGGCGGGATGACGCTGCATGTCCGTGCTGTCACCCACAAGAGCCCGCCCGCGAACCCTCTCCCATCCAACAGCAAACATGCAACCCCGTGGGTTGGTGATTGCGGCGCGCTCCGGACATACTTTGTTTGCTGCATAGGATCCAACGGTGAAGACAATCAGTCTGATATGCAAATATAGTGCTACATGTAAGTTACAGCGCTATCAAGATTCGGTCCGCCCGTCCTCGGAATCAGTACATCCCTTCTTGTTGTCACTCACATGCTGCCGCATCACCCAGATCGACCCAACGCAGCGTTTCGCCAAAACAATATATTAATTAATACGCGCCTCGCTCCCAACTCTACAATTGAACTTCCGCTTTGATGTCGCCCCTTTTATTCTTTCGATCGGGTCTTCCGGGCCCACGCGGTCTATCCAAGACAATCTCCATAATCCTCCAAGGTATGTTCCACAGTGTATCCATCCTCTGCTATGTATGTACAAGTCTTGGGCAGGGGTACAATCAAAACAACAATCTCGAAATGAAAAGGATACCAATACCATATGATATATTCCCCCGACTCGCCGCGCGTTTCGTCGGGAGCCCGTATCGACTTGGACTGGGGCCCATCAGCCTCCACAAACAGCCCTCCCGCGTCATTCAGCTCTGGCCGCCACACATTTCCCCTGCCAATAGCATGCAATGAATATATGATGAAACTTCCGTTGTCCTTCCCCACCGGATGGAAATGATCCTCACATACGACCATACCCCTATCTTCCCAAAAAAAAATGCCATACCAACTAGTGGCCGCGGGTATTTTGATATAAAAAATATAAAAAAACCACTGCAATGCCTCTTTCTTTTGTTTTTCCATCCCCACAACCCAGACGCAAAAAGAAAACAAATCACAACAAAAAAACGCGGCATCGGGGTTCCCACCCAAATTAACTTACCGTGGATAGGGCTGATGATCGGGGCTCCACATTGTGGCTAAAAGTAGAACACAGTGTTTTAGTATTGATGAAGACCGATTGCTACAGGATGAATACTGCAGCAGTCAACAGGCAAGATTATTCAAGGGCCAAATGATTTCACGGGTTCTGAATTATTAAAAATCCGCGAATAGTCATCGCCTGTCCTTAATGAAGGTTGAAATTCTTTTCCACATCAACTCTTACCAATACCCTCACTTGCTACCAGCCATACATGAACAGCTTTTCTCAGATCTATACCTAATCACTGCAGATTGACTACTGTACTAACAACACACCAAATAAAACCTTCAGTCTATGATTATAGATAAAATAGAAGTGACCTCAGAAAGGAACCCTTGCCCCAGAAGCCTCAACTGATAACTCAATGGCCAACAGCAAACTCAAAAACAGACAAACAGAAGGGACTTTTGGCACTGACAAGCAAACAGAATGACTTCACACAGCCAGGCTAATTATTCTGGCCAGCTGTTCTACTAGCTTCAGGCAAAGTAGGGACTCTACAGAGAGTTCTACCTAACATTTAAAATATCTCATTCTAGAGATCTTCTATCATCAATTCCTTCTTTACTTTTCATACATCTAGCTAATAGAGCTCATATAGCTTCTCCTTAACCAACTTCCTGTTCTGTTAAAGACAATATATAACTATAAGCTAGAAGATAGTAAGTAAACACTACATTCCCTCAGAGACAGGATTCTAATCCTTTAAACCTCATCATCACTACCCTATAAACTGGGTTCTATAGCCCAGTGTAACCTACTCTATCACACTGGTAAAATATATATATCCTCTCCCTCCCTCCCCTTCCATCCTTCATACATTACCTACTATTAGCTGCATATACTACATACCTTACCCAACACCCATCTAACAATCTACGCGTCAACTCCCGCGGGAGGGGGACAGAATATAAAAAAAGAAAACTTCCATCGAATAAATAATAAAACCCAGTAGTAGGCAAAAGAAAAAGAAGAAAAGAGTTAATAAACAACAATATCCCTACAAGAAGAAAAGAAAAGAAAAGAAACAATTTTCACAGCATCACAAAACACAAAAAGCAAGAGCAAAAACGAAAGAACCCATCCATCCCTTATTGCCCACACAACCTTTCGACGCCGTTTCGTACCAAATAAGATTTCATGTGCACGAGAAACAAGAGGAAAAGAAAAAAAGACGCGTAAAAAAAAAAAGCAAAACCCAGGGCTAGTTAAATAATGAGAGCCGGACCCGTATGAAAACCATTTAACAGAAAGAGAAGAACACGCGAAAGAGAGAAGATTAGATCAGACATCTACTTTGTGGCTTTCTTCGAGGCTCTCTTGGTCGTGGTGGCTCTCTTGGGCGCAGGCTTCGCGGTGGATTTCGTGACACGGCCGGACTTGGTCTTGCCTAGAACCTTGGGGGCATCGACGACGGCGGGTGCCTGTGACGATAGGGTTAGGTTAGTATTTCACGAGGCATATCAATGAGGCGGATATAGAATGGCAAGACGTACAGATGGGGCCTTGCGTGGCTTGGCGACGTTGGCCTTGGGCTTCGCGGCAGCCTTCTTGGGGGCAGCGGCCTTCTTGGTGGCAGTCTTGGCCTTGGTGGCAGTCTTCTTAGCAGGGGCCTTCTCCTTCTTAGCGGCAGCAGGCTTCGCGGCGGCCTTCTTCGCAGCAGGTTTGGCGGCAGCGGGTTTGGCAGCGGCCTCCTTCTTGGCGAGCTTCAGGGGACCAGAGGGACCTGGAGAGATGACGCGTCAGTTTTGGGTACGATAAGGGGAAACGACATGGGAATTAGACGAGGACAACAGCATCGTTTGACTGCGGTGGATACATATAGGTCGCAGCAATAGCGACGTGGGCGCGATAAACATGCAAAGGGGGGTGGGTGGGTTGACGAACCCTTGGGTTGAGTGAAGGCGCCCTTCTCGACACCGGACTTGACAGCACGGTTGAATTGGGCGTCGAACACGCTCTGGGAGGTGACATTGATTCTGTTGTTGTTCTGGACGTATTTCTTAAGCGCCTGGCGACTGTGGTGGAGGAGAAAGGGGGTTAGCAAGCCATGTCAACAAACGGGTGACGCGCGCGTGAGGTCATCGAAAAAGCAGCGACGGCGAGGTCGCGACACGGGGCGGGGAATGGGCTCACCTGCTTCCATTGCGTTCTTTGAGCTGCAGCAGGAACAGAGTCAGCAAGAGATGCAAGCAGAAAACGACGCGACACAGGCGTGGAGGAGATAGCAGCTTGTTGTGGGCGGGCGTGGCGACCGGAAGGCGGCGCATCACGGGGCCTGGCAGCGCAGCGACCGTGGCGCGAAGAGGATGGACTCACATTGATGATGGCATCGGTGATCATGTCTATATCGCGGGAATCAGCAAGAGCACGCGATCACAGCGGTGGTAGTGAGAACAGCAGGAGATGCGGTGGCAGGGCGGGATCAGGCGGGCAAGACGTACCTTTGTAGGAAGCGTGGGTAGCGGCGGCAGCGCCCTTGGTGGCAGCAGCTTTCTTGGGAGGCATGGCGAGAGACGGGGGAGTGAGTAGACGGAGATAGAGTAGACGAGAAGCAGGAGAGCTGAGAGCTGGACGGCAGATGGCAGATGGTAGAGCAGAGGGTAGATGTTGTTGTTGTGGCGCGTGAACTGAGAGGAGGAGAGGAGAGTCGAGAGTTGGCGTGGGCGAGAGCGCGGGGCGGCTGCTTTTATAGTTGGCGGTGGGTTCCCGCGCCCAAGATCAACCACGGCTGATTTGGGGCTTGACTTGATACCGCCTGCCCTGTGTGTGTGCGGTCTCTACTCTACTACTCTATTACTCTATTATTCTATCGTCATCTCTGGGCTCATCTCTGGGCTCAATCTCCCCGTCCTGGCTGGCCGTCTCTTTAACCTCCCCTTCCCCCTTGCTTGAACACCAGCCACCACACCCCCCCTACTACATACACCATTGCGTATCTGGGCGGGCTTGGATATTCCACCGTCCTCGTCTGGCCGCTTTCCCAATACTCCGTCTCGGCTGATTGGTGGTCCTTGCAGCGGTTTGTTGGCCGTGCGGATGCCACTGATCTATCTACATATGCGCATCATTATGGGATGCGTCGACTGTCATGCCATTCCTCCTGGCATTAGCCGGGGGTATCTACTAATTCACTACAGAGCACATGTGCGTTGTCTACATGAGCTATCTGTCCTCGGAATACGGACGGTTCGAGGCGCATTTGACAAAGAAGCATCGATGTCCTATCTCGAAGATCTAGCTACGGACAAGAGAATTGGTGGATGGGAGGCAACCTGGAAACGAGGATCACGGTCAAATGACCTTTTGGGTTGACTTTCTGCCTCCAAACTAAATAGTTGATTGTTTAACTACTCCCGACAAGCTCGAGTCCAGACTGCTGGTGGTGGTGGTGGCTGTTCTTGGATCACCATCGCCGTCTCTGCTTCTTGCCCGCCCACAACCCGCCAGATCTTCCATCTCTGATCTTGCCCGACACACAGGCTATTTTATTCTGCTGGCCGTTGCAGGTTCAAATATACGTCCGTCTCCATTGTATTTTGCTGTTTTTATGTTTCCAGCACCAGTTGTTGGCCCTGCATCAAACACTGTCCGGAATGCCCCTCTATCTACAACCCACCACCTTGTCTGGGGCAACAACCACAACATCTCCGGACAAGAAACATGTATGGAAATGTTGAAGACGCTCCATACTGTCATTTGTATCATTTATGCGGGCTGTTATCTCACCAGCGCGAGGGGATCATGATGAATGGTCCCCGCGCCCGTCGCATACAAGTCCTGATCTTTCAGCCACGCCTGGGTTAGAAGACCCCATATTTTGCACTTGGGTTTTTCTCGGCTCAAGAAACGCATCAAAAGAGGTTAAATCGCATATTTGTCAATTTTTGACTTGCGCGTTGACCCGGTTGTTGTTGAGGGCGACTCCAAGCTCGACATCCGCTAAGCGACCGAGCGCTGTATCCGAGCCCTTCGCACAGAAACAACGCAGCCACAATTTACTGCATGTTTTCGAAAAGGAATCCAAGGAGGACGGAATAAATACGCTTTTGATCAATATAGCCATTGGAGTTTACTCGATAAAAACGCTCCTCAGACCGTGGCCATTCTGCTTCTTTTGATGGTTTGCGACCGTGCCGCCCCACGAGAAAGTTTCTTCCTGCCATCGCGGGTTTCGAACAAATTAAGCCTCGAAAGCAATCCAACGCTGCTGATTTATTGTCCAGACTCGTCTTTACCCCTAGCCCAGTGCTCCAATCCATTCAAAGCAATCATTTTTTTTTTTCGTTGTGGTTCACTTGGGTAATGCAGCAGCTGCTTGTTTTCTCTTCACCAGCCATGGCATTTCTGAGCCCCCCCTCCTCCACCTAGATAACCATCCAATGGCTTGGGAATGTTGGAATCACAAGTTTTTCAACTACTTCAGGTACGACAAATTTAAACAGCCATACTAATCATTACTGACCGCCCCCGGTCCAAACCGCGCACTCTCTCGCCCAGTCCAACACCCGTTCTATACGCAGAGAAACCCTACCAGGTCGGATCCTTTCAGGTTCCCAACCATCCATACCTAACCATTCTAACCATACATTGCCCGCCCAAATCATCGTCAGTGTCCGTCAGATATTAAGTCCGGGATCTACGGTCACATTCCATGAACTACTTGTCTCACGAAGAGATGAATTCTTCTAGGAACAACTACACATGTTCCATGGAATCATCACCTCCACCTCCACTTTCACTTGCAAGACTTTCATCATCAACCCTTCCTACTCTAGCCTGTAAAAATAACGACATTTTACTGGAACCGCCAGTGTGGTTCGCAATTCTAGATAGATGGATGGCTTATTCATTCCCACCACCACGCCTTCCTGTGTGTAAGACTCAATAGAGGCTGGCTGGATTGTTGTATGTACGTAGCTTTATATCAACGAGGAGATGCAGGTAGGGTTATTAAGTACTATTTTATTTTATTATATTATATTATATCCACGGCCCTTCCGCCATCGCATCGTTATGTGATAGATTAGAATCGGCGCATCGTGGGGGGTTGAGCGCTTTTGGCAGCTTGCAGAGAGACAGAGAGAGGGGGAAACAAATTAAAAAGAAGAAAATACGATAAACCATTGGATTTAAATAACAACATCATTGCTCTTTGAAGCGGGGGGAGAAAAAAGGAGCAGTTTGCTGTTCTCCCCTGACATTCATTGTAGTTCAGGAGAAGATATATATATCCTCCACAATCTACAGCCCATGTCTGCTCACAAATCACCAAACCACCACGAACCGAATACATCTTAACCAAGCCATCAGACGATATCTACCTAACCCCATATGCCTAATCATACACAATAACCTCCTTAACTAACCCAATTCCAGTAGCCATCCACCCTTAGGTAAACCTCTGTTCCTACTCAGATAGCCGCCAGCCGCCCGCCGCCAACCGCTCGTTAACCGCCAAGCGCCCCTCCTTTGATGACATCATCGGATCGGACGCGATGGATGATCCATCAGTGCCCAGAAATAGAAACACAAACAATAAAATAGAGTGAGACGCGTCGAGTATATTCACCTACAACCACCCACCTCCACCACCACCACACTGAACAACAACTAACTAACTACCAACTCACTACATGGAACAGATAGATAGAGGTTCTATTACATTACCATTTATCAACTACACACACACACGCACACACACACAGCAACCCCCTACACCCTACACCACCCCCCTAACAACATCCACCCCCCTCCCCGCAACCGCATACAACCCCGCCTGCAAATGCGCCGCCGGAACCACCGGCATAACCGACCCATCCACCACCCTCACCCCCTCCGTGCCATACACGCGCAAATCGCCCCCGACACACCCGCCCATCTCCCTCGGCATCATCGGGCCGCTGCAGCCCGCATGCGCGAACGACGGGCCGAGAGAGAGCGGGCCCCCCGCCCTCAGCGCTGCGAGGACTTCTTCCTGGCTCGTGTTGTTGGCGCCGGGACTGACCTCGTGTGGGTGCAGGCGGGCGAGGGTGGTGGTGTTGAAGTAGCGGCGGGTGAATTGGATGGAGGTGTAGAGGGCGGTGCGGTCGAAGGGGTTGGTGAGGGCGTTGTAGCTGGCACCGGGACCGGGGGCGGTTAGGTCCTTTTCTTATTTTTTTTTGGGGGGGGGGGATGGGGGATGGGTGGGAACTTACGTGACGATGGGCTCTGCGTGGGGATGGGTGGTGTTGAGATGCACCGTTCCGTGACTCAGAGGCTTCTGGAGCGAGTTGGGGACCTGGCCCGTGCCGCCGTACGGCATTTCGATTGCAGCGACTGAGCCCGCGCGAAGCTGTTCGGTTAGGATCTTCCGCTGCGCCTCGAAGCCGGCAAGTAGGGTTTCTTCGTCCCTGTACACTTCTGGCAAACTGGTGCCTGGCGCCTGGTTCTCTAGAATTGCGATTAGAGATTCTACGTCGTCGGTGAGCATGGGTAGGGTGAGGAAGGTGATTGTGTTGGACTGTGCTTGGTGTATGGTCCGGTCTTATGCTGCAGATACTCCCGCAGCGCTTTCGCGGCGAAGGTCTCGTTGATGCTCATGATGTTTGGCTGCGGGTAGGTGTTTTCCATCTCCCAATTCAAGTAGGCTACCGGGTGGTCTTGGAAATTACTCCCCACGCCTGGCAGGTCGAGTCTGGATTCGATACCGGCTGCTTCGACGACAGCCTTGGGCCCGATACCGCTCAACTGGAGGATCTGAGGCGTATGAATCGCTCCCGCGGCCAAGATGACTTCCTCTCTGGCGCGGAACGCGACCTCCTTGTTGTCCGCTTGTCTGTCCAGCGCCTTCACGCCAGACACCACCAGTCCCTGTCCCTCCCCCGGCTCAAATGTCAACCCAATCACTTGATGCTCATTGAGCATCTTCAGATTCTCTCGCTCCTTGGAACTATCGTAATACGCCGTCAACGACGACGACCTCGTCATCGTCTCCGGATCCAGCGCAGCAGGCGACCAGATCTGCCCAATCGACTTGCCGTCCGCATGCTCCTTGCGCTTCGGGATGCCCATCTCCGTGAAGGCGGCCGACATGGTGTACGTGTCTGGAACCTGCCAGTGCGGGAAACTGACTTTTAGCGGACTGCTGCTGCCGCCGTACGTAGGTGTAATTATATGCGTCTTCGATCTCTGCCGGCGGGGGGGATGAAATCGGCGCTTTTCTTAAAATACGGCAACAGCCCCTCCCAGCCCCAGCCCGGATTGCCCAGCTGTTCCCAGGAATCGTAGTCGGCGGCCGAGCCGCGGTCGTATGTCATGGCGTACAGTTCACCTGACCATGAGAATCGGTTGGCTGACTGCACTAGGCAGGGTCAGCTGACCAAGTTAAGCAAGACCTAGTGCTGCACCAGTCAAATGGTCAGCTGACCTCTTATTAATACAAGCTATTACATGAAGAATACTAAAATTAAAATTAAATAATTATTAATTATATCATATAAAATTTTAACTGGTATTTTACCAGTTATTTACTAGTTAATAACTAGTTAATATAAATATTCTTATAATCTCTATATATATAAATAGAAGATAAGATTTATTTATTTATCTAATAAAAAATAATTACTTATTAACTAGTTATTAACTGGTAAATGACTAGTAATTGATCAGTTAAAAATATATACTTAAAAGCTATATATATAGCTTATATTTTCATTTTCATTAAGTATAAATTAACTAGTAGATGACTGATAAAATACTAGTTAAAAATATACACTTAAAAGCTATATATATAGCTTATATTTAAATATTTTCATTTTCATTAAGTATAAATTAACTACTAGTAGGTGACTGGTAAAATACTAGTTAAAAATATACACTTAAAAGCTATATATATAGCTTATATTGTGGTGGGGATCTGCCATCAGGTTGGATCAATTTTTTACTAAGGCTTTTTACTGCCAAGTACAGCCATGAAGATAGATATTTTTCTTTCATTATAAGACTTTATCTATTTATTTGTGGATTTCTCATGCATGTGTATGCTTCTTTGAGATAGATCTTTTATTTCTTTTTGTGTGTTACCTTGTCATTCTATTACTATATTATTTTGTACTATAAATTGCCAATACATTTCTTCACTTTAATATTAATATTAATTCTTTTCTTGTGTTTACTGCTGTTCTATTCAGTGCTATCTGACACATACATCTCATCCTTGCTTTATTAGTGTGCATAATTAGAAACATGAATGGATAAATAGATGATAGTGTTGATATAGATAATTATACTAAGTTTCTTTCCTCTTTTTTCTTTTCTTTTGTTAAATGTGCTACTCAATGCAATTCTCTTATTTCAGTTTGTAATAGGCCTATTTAGTTAGAGTAGGCCTGCAGCCTTGCAGCTGTACTAATAGTAATACTATCAGAAGAAAACTTTAAAGAATAGACTCACTGAACTATCAAATTTATTAAGCTATTTCTTAATAAATATAGACTCTAGTGAGAAGAAAAATCTATAGTAGATCTTATAGTTCCTTCTCTTCCTTAAGTTTCTGAACCTCTATCTACAAAAAGATATAGATATTACTATCATTATTAATTTATTTTTTATTTATAAATAAGAGCTACTTATCTATTCATTTCTCTATTAATATATATCTTCTAAGCATGCTCAGTTGGACTCCATCATATATTATTAAACTCAGTCAGGAAAAGCATCAGCTCTGCTGCTAAAAATCAAGATTAATAGTAAGAAGATGTCTGGCTCTACTAATTCCTCATTAGGTCTGCCTACACCTAGTAGTACCTTACTTTCTGAAAGTGAAATGATTTATTAGTAGCTTATCATACTCATACTAGTTTCTAAATTCTTTGAAGCTTTATAATTGGGATAACTTGAGATGAAAACATTATGTAGAATAAGGTTGATTCTCTAGGTTCTTAGACTATCTATAGGTATTTATATCAGGGGGGCCTGACTAAGCTACATACATGACTAAGCTCATGATCATTTCATGGTGTGAAGTAGGAGTACATAATAAGTGCTTTCTTTTTGAAAAGTATGCAATACTCTCATTATAGTAGTTTGAGGACTAATAAAATATGAGGGTCAACTGATGAAAAGATATAATGATGAAATGTAATATGATAGTAAATAATATGCCTAGTAAAAATAAAAACAATTATTACTATCTACTCTTATTCTAAGACTGTCCATGGCAGTTTGCATGATAGCATATAGCTAAGTTACTATAAGATGTGAAGATAATGAGGTATTCATAATGTGACTGATTGCTACTTATTTGTAGTATATTCTCTAAGATCTTCTTTGAGTCTGTCCTTATTCATGCAGCACATCTTATAGTAGTTCATTTCTTATTTCTTAGTAACTTCAAGGGTCTCCTCTGCTTCCTTCTCTTCAAAGCCTAGTAGCTTGATGAGGTGTTGTATCACATAGTGGTGGGTAAGTGCAAAGTCTTATTTGAGTGCTGTATTAAGAGTTTTAAGGCTGGTAAAGAGAGTTTATATAGACTTGACTGAGTAGTTGTAGGTGTGACCAGTGAGACCATCAATAGCTATATATAATTCATTGTCAGGCAATTCTTGCATATTATTGTACTGTATTTCTATACTAGATTACTTGTTGAGTATCATCAGAGCATCTGCAGGTTTAATGTTGTGCAAGTATATTAGGTGTAGTACTACCCTAAAGTTATCTAGTATATCTAGAAGTTTCTCTAATGTTATTACTAGTTCCTATAATCACTTAACCTCCTATTTGATGTGCTACATTGTCATTTTTTTAATCATGTAGAATGTGACTTCTTTTTCATTCTAGTAGCCTGCTAGAGTGTCTACTTCTTTCTTACTGATCTTGCACAGCTGAGTGATGCATTATGCTGCTTGCCTGTGATCTTTATTAGTATTTAAAGTCTCTAGTACCTCTATATGCTGTGTCTTTACTATCTATCTATAATCTTTATTAATGTTGGAAGTCTCTAATATCTCTACATGCTATATCTGAGCTACTTTCTAGTGACTAAGTAGGTTTCTGATTGCTTTCTGTCTGATATCAATATTCATAGCTATGATGTAGTTGTATGAAATGCCTAGGTTGCTCCATTTCTAGATAAAATTTGCAGTATTATGAAGCTGAATGTTGCCTGATATAATAATTACTTTGACTACTTGTTTTGCTTTGAGAGGGTAAAGCTGCAGTATTTCTTGTGTAAGGGAAGAGCTTAGCTGGCCAGTTTCATCATTTATATTTTTATCTGTAAGCTTCTCCTGGATAAGTTATCAATTCTGAGACTTGAAGACATCATCTGAATCATTGAGTTTCTGTAGGGCTCTTTATAGTTATACATTTATCATGATAAACATGTCATGGAATGTAGTGCTGAATGCATGTAGAGTTTTAGCTATAGTTTGTGCCTTATATTACTTTAATTGATGTAGTTTCATGATGTGTTTGATAGTGTCCTCTTGCATGCATATATCTTTATTAGTAGCACTGAATATTTCAGTCATATATGTGTTCTCTGTGAGATTGCTAAGTTGCTTCTGCTGTTGTTCTGTAATATCTGTGATTATATAATATAGTTCCTGATTGCTCATATTGATCATTTTGTTGTATGAAGTGCCTGTAGATTTTTAGTTATTCACTGTGTTGTACACTGCCCATACTTCTATATTATATAGGGTTATGATATGTCAGACTGCTTTCTTGCTTTCCTTAGTGACATATAGTATAGGGGCCTCCATGACAACTGTTGGAGTCTCCTTAGTAGTTTTATAGCTCTCTAATTATAGAGATGGAGTTTTATTGTGAGCCTAGTAAGTATCCAAGAAGATACTAATATTAATGGAGTTATTATTACTGACATGTTCTTCATTATTAGTATTCTCTAGTATATCTATTAATCTATTAGTTATAACTTGATTATCATTTTATAGGTATTTAAGGACCTCAGCCTCTATATGGTTAAGTCTCTGAGCTAGAATGTATATTGTGGGAGGGTGTCTGATGTGAAAGGATTGAGTTTGCTTGATTTGCTCCTAATGATTCTGATAGTGGAGGTTATTTATGATGTTTATAATATCTTGCTCTATTATATCTAATGGGAAGATCATGATATTCTAGCATTCCCATTTATTTAATAGAATATTAATTTCCCAGTTTTACATTGTAACTCTCTAATCCTATAGATGAACATATTACTTCTTATCTATAATATACTTATCTATCTTGTATTTGCTCTGTATGTTCAGTGCAGCTTGCTGGCAAGCTTCTCTAGTTGTATATGTATTATTATATCTGATCTTACTCTTACTAAGGTGTTTTTCAAGGGAATTACATACTTTATAATTAGGATTACAGGAGGTATTTCTAAGGAAGATGGGTTTATTTGCATTGTTGATTATTTTAATGTCACTCATCTTGTTATTCTTATTCTATTTGTCTTTTGTTCTATTAATTATTATTTCAATTTTGATCTTTAGGTGTTCCACTTATGATTCTAGTAGGAGTTTTTTTGGCCTGGGGCCCTGAAAGTCCCAGCCTTTTCCTAAGTCAACTTGTATTTTTAGAATTGAAAATTGTAAAGAGTTTCTAATGATGAAGGGTACTGGAGTTATATTCTCTTTCTCTATCTACCTTACTTTATGATCTTTCTGTTGGGGAACTAGTCTGTTATTATAGAGTATCTGACTGTGTCTCTAATCTTTCAAGCCAGTGATGATAGTTTGCAGAGCTAAAACCAACATTATATTGATAACTATAATGAGGAATCTATAATATTTTATATTCATAATGAGTATATCTATTTCCCAATCTAGATAATCTAATACTTTGAGTGTCTATTTTACTTGTTTCTTGTCTGTCTTCTCATTTATCATTCTTTATTTCCCTTTTGTGTTGCCAGCCCTGCCTGCAGGGGAGCCATTACTAATATTAAGGTTTGTGAGGTTTGTTGTGCTGACTAAGAAGTTGGTAGATAACTGAAGTGTTTAATGTGTCTTTCTGGAGGTCTTTACTGGCATGAGAGGTATACTGATAGGTTCATATTACTTTGTGATTTTAGATGTGAAGGCCTTTTTGTCTCTAGTCTTCTTAGCTCTGTCTTTATTATTATCTTTATCACTGTGGGGTGCCATGGTGATTCTGTGTCTTATGGCATGAAGGTAGGTATGCAAGTGTGAGTGGGTAGGTATGGGAAGGAGTAGTTTTAAGTAAATTATAGTGAGATTCTATGTGTGAGATTGGCAAAGTATTATTAGTGAATTTATCATGATAATAGTTGTAAATGTCTGTAGCTTCTGAAGGCTGAGGTCTTCAATGCCATGAGAAGTCCCTACATTCAGTAAATATTTATTTTAAGGCTCATTATGAGGACAGTATTTATCATGAAAAGTCTATATCTTTTAGTAGATTTCTGAGTGGGATGGAGTTCATTACATGCAGTGAATATAATGAAGATGATGGGAGTATGCAGTAAATATATATTAGAGTTTGAGCAGACTGATAAGATAATGCTGTTATGAATGTAAATGTATGGGTACATGAGAGTACTATCTATACAAGCTGATGTAATAATAGGGTGATGGAGATTCCATGAAATAAAGAACTTAATTAGGCAATAAAGATGTTAACATCATATAGAGGTATGAAATATCTGTAGCTAGTAATTGTATGTTCTCCTTTCTAATTTATATTCTATAAATATTAAAGCACTTTTGGGGTTCTTTCAGATTTTTGGATAGCTAAGCTACTGCCTTTGCAGGGCAGCCTTACTAGCATGTAATCAATAATGATATAGATTCTTATCTGTTGTGCTCATATTATTAAATCAGCTTCTTTGCATTTTAAAGAGCATACTCAGGATATCATCTATCTTCCTCTGAGCTATAGCCCTTCCACCTTATAAGGTATTCAACCTTATTACTGCATTTAAGAGTCTTTATCTATTTTACTATTATTTTTTCTATCTCATATGATTTTCATTCATCTGAATCTTCCTTCATTGTGACAGAGCTCAGTGCTAGTAGAGTGTAGTCATAGAGGTTTTCCTTCTATAAGGTAGATTCCAGGTGGGCAATGAATATCATAAAGTATATGTGAAAGTATACTGAGAGGTTCAGAAGGTAGATAAGGCTACTAATTTGACAGTAGATTGTGAAGAGACCTACATATTAAGAGATAAACTTACTATAAGTTTAGAGTAGTGGTGTGTCATATTCTTTATCAATTCAGAGAAGTACTCTATCATCCATGATGAAGAATCTGAATGTATGCTTCTTATTATAATACTTCTTTATAAATATTACTGTAGTGTGAAGTGCCTCATTCACATCAAGGCAGCTAGAGAAATCTTGGGGGCTCTGATCTTGAAATGCCTGTACTAGTTGGAGCAAATTTTTAAGCTTTTAGCCATACATGTATTAGTGGGGAGATATTCCTATCACTAACACTATAGCACTATTAAAGAATGCTTGTAGTGAGAGAGCTAAGTTCTCCCATTCTTGTGAATCTTCTAGGGCTGTGATTATATGTCTGAGGGTAATTTCATACATCTAATTTGTGATCTCTGACTAGCTATCTACTTGAGAGTGGTAAGCTATAGTGTATAGGAGATCTACCCTTAGAGACTTAAAAATTGTTGCTCAGAATTCACTGAGAAACTTCTTATCTCTATCTGAGATGATGCAAGATGAGATACCTCAATCACCTATTATTAATTATTTTATAAATAGCTTAGCCCAGGATTCTGCATCTCAATCTTGGTGTCCTGGGATAAAGGCTGTTCTCTTGCTTGCCTTGCAAGTGACCATCATGCTAGCATCAAATTGACCCTTGAGGAGACTAAGGATAATATTAATTATGATGGTATGAAACAGAGATGACTCTATAATGATTAGCTAAAGTATACTATATAGCTTATAATGATAAGTAGCATTCTGCAGGCAGCTGAGATAGTGGTAAATATATTTCTTAATAAGATGAGATTTCTTGTAGATGAACAATCCATTCAGCTTCTCTATAATTTATTGGGGTCTGAGGTGTGCATCTGAATGTATGATCTTGATGATATTGTCAATAAGTAATTAGGGGATGCAGAGCTGCATGATGTCACCATAGTCATAATATAGTAGATTGTTATTAGGATTGACATGATATGATAATCTGGTCTGATTTTCCTCAGGCAGTGTGCTATTTGCCTTTATGACTTCCAGAATTATAGTTAGCCTTGAGTCTTACTAGTAGGCATCTAGGAGTCTTTACTGGAACTATAGGGACATTATAACTACTGTAGCTGTATAATCCACTAGAAATATATCTATAGTCTTAGTGACTAGGTCTTTCAGGGGCTCATTCTGGTCTGTAGGCATGTCTGACTGCAATCAAGACAGGGTGTCTGGAATAATATGTGTGTGGTCAGGTTTATGAAATATTTGTAGGTTGAATTGCTGTATATATTAAGCAGCTTGAATGAGTCTTAAGTTGAGCTTGTCTGTGAAAGAGGTGATTAATGATGTCTGTCTGATGATTTGTAGTGTGGTTGAATGATCAGTATATATAATCACTGGAAGTTTTATGACCTTAACTATATATTATACTTTCTTAAGTGCTCAGATTAGACATGCAACCTTCAGTTTAGTTGGCTAGTATCTAGTTTCTACTGGTATGAGAATCTTGGAGAGGAATATAATGGGCTCTACCATAATTAATGGAGGTAAGATCTTAAAGTCTGGGGTTTTCTCATACTATATCTCCTTAAGTGGTGCTCATTCTGATTTTACATGAAATATCATCACCTTAAAGCCTCTCTATTTAGAAGTATTAATATTAAAGAAGAGGTATTACATGCTATTATAATGTATCAGAAACAGACCCTTAGCAAATACTACTTATATATTATTAAAAGCCTTCTCTTCTTTTTCTGTGGGCTTTCCAAGGAGTATTTGGGTAGAGAATTAAGTTTGTAGTCTTTCTTTTACTAGCACATCCTTGAGGAGCATCATCTTATGTGCCTGTAGAGGCTCTACATGATAGGCATAAAAGAATATATAGTTTTACAGCTATTCTATTATATCAAGGTAAGTCTCCAGGTCCTTCAGATTCCTTGAGAATATAATTCTTACTAGTGCAGTGATCTGATTCTCTATTAGTATGAGGTTCAGAGATGAGATCTTATGCCCTAGCAATCTAACTGAAGGAAAACCAATAAATACCTTCTTCAGGTTGATGACTATGTTCTTATCATAAAATAGAGTAAAGATCTTTCTCAGGTGTTTACTATGTTTTTCCATGGTGACACTTATAGTGACTAAGTTGTCAATGTAATAGTAGATGAACTTTTTGAACTTCTTTAGAAAGAGGTCAATCTTGTGCTGCACATATATCAGAGAGTTTATATATCTCATTATTATTACTGAAGGAATCTCTTATTTATAGTGTAATACAACTAATAAGTATCATCAGTGATCATAGCAGACTCTCTATTAGTAGAAGAAGCTCATACAGTTGAGGATAGTAATATAATAGTATTCTTTCATAGAGTTGATGATCTCTACTTATTATGTCATTAGATATACATCAGACTCAACTATTTTATTTAGTTTTCTGATATTAATTACAGAATGGCCTTTCTATACTCTGTTAACCTTCTTTTATATTATAAATACTGAGTATTCTGAGGGGATGTGGTTCATTACCCATTTCATGCATTCTTAGGCATGCAATTTATTAAAGAGCTCATCTATAACTTCATAGTTCTTCTAGCCTAGAAAGTATATCTTGACTTGAATCTAAAGCTTATGATCCTCTAGTAATAAGAGAGGAATTTACATCCACTCATTCTTCAGCAGGTTCATAATGTTGCTGTAGTCTTCTCAGATTTCAGGAAATTCATTGCAAATCTATATGAAGTATTTTGTAGTCTTCTTGTTACTATAGATTGTTATACTATTAAATAGTTTTACTTCTACCCCTATGGGGTTGATGTTGATAATGTGTGGGAATTCCTCTATTAACTCTAATATATTCAGATTGCCATTCAGCTCCTATTGGAGCTGTTATTTAGAAAGGTTGAGAGTTAATAGCTCTACTGTGAGGTTAACTAAATATGTGCTAGTAGTATTATATTCTTTTAGAGTGCTAACATGGGATCTCTATGGGATTATGACCTACCTATCTGTATTATTAATGATATGGGTGAATGAGAGATTATGGTCTATAATTTGCATATATGCCTGGAGCAGTAGCATAGCAGAGTTAAAAATATAGTTCCTGTCTGTCAGTAGGTATTCCTCTTTCTCAAGATAGCACCTAAGGGGAATTTTCACTTCTAATCTGAGTAAAATGATGACTTTAGCATCTAAATATACTGGCTTGATAACTTAATAGTCTTTTCTTGGTGTTACTAAAATTCTGGCTTTTACATCCTCACATAACTTTATTCACAGCATTCTTTTGTCTAGGTCTATGGTGATGCTCTCCAGCACCATATTATCTATATCAAGTAGCAGGTTGACACAGAGGTCATTAATAATATATACCTCCACTAAGATCTAAATGAGCACTGATGTACATTTCTCATTCAGCAGAACTACTAATAATGTAAGTGGAATTATAACTATTTCAGAGAATTCTATAGAGTCTTTAATACCCCTAACTGGTATTCATGGGCATGATAGGCATGATATCTTATTATATTACTATTTAAGAAACTTCTTGCTTACAAGCATCATTATGCAGTTAGAGTCTACACATATTAGCAGTGACTTGAAGGCATTCTAATAGAATGTCATGGTAGTAGTATATTTCTAGTTGTAGAATGCATAACTGTAAGGTGTATCTGAGTCAGCTGGCTGCTGAGATACTATTACTTAAGGTGCATAATTAGGGCTTACATGGAAGGCCTATAGAGTTGTCATGCAAGTTTTCAAGTATTTATATAGATTATTATGTGAATTAAAGATCTCACTACAGTCATAATAGATAGCTGTTGTGAGATCTATGTGGAATATATCTACTTCTAGATCATATGCATCTTTATTATATGATTATTCCTGTGAATCATCTATAGGCATTTCTGACTCATCATAGTAGAGGTTGAATTCTGCTTTCTAGCCATATGAATCTCCTATGGACTCCTCTAATTCCTTGGGATTAGTATGGAATGCCACTTGTTTGCATGGCTGCTGATTTCATGGCTGCCTGCTGAGCAGATTAGCATTAGAAGTATTCTTAGATATTGATAGCTGAAGCTGTTACTTTGAGGCTAACAGTTTAGAATGATCTTACTGAGCTTTATCTTAATAGTTTCCATCATGCTGATTATAGTAGCTGCCATATTGATTATTATTGCTATCATATTGATTATTGTTTTCACTGTAGCTGCAGTACTGTTTATTAGCATAGTCCTATGCCTGATATCTAGACTGGTATTAGTAAGTAGGTCATTCAAACTAGTAGGAGTATGATTCTCTACTATGTCCATAATAATTACTCTAAGGGGTAAAGTTACTATAATAGAATCCACACTGATTATACATACTATTTATGTATCAATCATTACTTGTGAATCAATCTGTTCAGTTGGTCTGCTTGCAGCAAATAATCTCAGTGAATTCTTCAATAATCATATTCTCTTCTAACTTATTAATAGTGGCTTGCAAGGCAACATCCAGATTGTTCCACACATGTAGGACCTAGGCATACTTAGTGTCTTCTTAGCTGCAGTGTTTAGTAGCTAAAGACACATTCAGAATATAGAAGGTTAGACTACACTCATCATAGAGATCCTAAAGTAAGTATTTTATCTTATTGAGCTTTTATAGTGCTTGACTACCTTTAATGTAGAATCACTATTGGAGAATCTTGATTTACTCTTCTACTCTATTATTAATTGCAATAAGATCTGTGCAGGTAATGTTATTAAGCTTCTAGTTCTACCAGAATTTTACTTCTCCTTTGAGGTATGAATTCAAATTCTATCAGATTCTTGCTGCATCCCTGATTAGAGTAGTAATTTTAAGCCAGTTGGTGAACATATAAACATTCTAGTAATATATCTTGCCTTCCTTATTGATAACATCATCATGGCCCCATAATGTTGGTGCATTAGGGTAGAAAAAACTAATGTCCTGGGGTTTCCATGGAGTGGTTAAAGTCAATGATGCAGGTAAAGACTGTACTGGTAGCTGAGCTGATGCTGACTAAGTAATAATAGCTCTAGTATGAAAGAGTAATTCTTATAAGGTTTGCATCTGACATAGAGTAAAGCCTGTATCATCAGTGGATTCACCAATGATACCTGTAGCAGCTGGAGTGCTATTTATGTTTAACATATTATCTGACTATTCAATGAATGGTAGTTGTAAGGCTTATTCTTCATCAGTTGAAGTTATATTTGAGGTCTCTGGAGACTTCATGGGTGTTAGCTACAGTGCAGTGTGAAATAAGGTGCTGCTTAGTACTAAGTTAATCTGCAAGAATGGCTGAGTCAGACAGGGTAGGGTGTTGCCCTCTAAGCATGGCTTTGAGCCTAGTGGGAGATATACTTATCTTATTGATAATATTTTAAAGAATGTCTCTTCCCAGTGGGTGAATGTACAGCTCTGTTTGAAGCAGTCTGTACAGTTATGAAATTCAAGAACTGCTTGATTAAGTAATAAATGATTAATGAGCCAGTCTAATGATATCAGTGAGACTACTTGAGCATTCTTAGAACTTCTATGTGAATTAGCTCATAAGTGTGTATGCTCTTATGATTCTACAGATATCTGCCTAGACTTAGATGGGGAGTTCAGATAGATAGTTTACTCAGTTATAAATATTATCCTTATAATCATAGTGTTCTGTAAAGAGTTATGATGAGGGAAGTTAGAGTTGAAATACTTAATAATTTAATGAGTAAGTTCTACTATCTGAACATGAAAGATTATTCTGTGATTCTTTAGATATGAGAGCTACTAATGTTAATAACTATCATCAGATGAGATAGATCTTTTAAGAGGAAGAGTCCACAGAAAAGTATGAAAAGTAAGAAAGACACTATACTCTTTTAGAATAAGAGTAATCAGAAGATGTGTGCTAATACAATAGATGCATATACACTATGCTCTTTTAGGGAAAAAACTGTGGAAAATCTCAGAAAAAATGTGAAAACTGGAAAGAGAGAAAGTACTTTTTAAGGGGGTAAAAAAGTAGGCAATTTCTGAGAAATGTATGGGGAATTTATATGGGAGCTTTAAGTAGTTAATTCATAGGCAAACAGTGGTTTGAATATAGCACAACAAATTTCCATGATAGTAGCTCAGAATTAGGAGTAACATAGTGAATGAAAGTAAGTAACTAGAACAGATATAGTAGGGTAATTCCTATGGAAGTTCTGTGGGTGACTTGGGATTCTTTTGCTAGGCTCAGTGATCTGGGGTAGACATCTATGGATTCACCAGGAGATCAAACAGAACAGTACACACAGAGAACAATGAGAATGTAATTCAATTAGAATTGTCTGTAATGAGGATGAAGCTATTTGGATGCTAGGTATAGAGTGTAATCTGTAAGGAGGATAGGGCCTGGGTAGATATGGCTTTTAGAGAGAAGTTCATAAAGTAGACAAGATGAGTAGAAGAGATAGAGAAGAGATGGAGACCTATTAAAGGAAATATAGAAATAATAAGAGTAAGGAGATATAATAATAACTTATTGTGAAGACTGGGGAACCCATGGAGAATCTTACATCTTTTGCAAAGACATACTACTAATTGTAATTGGGATAACTTAAGATGAAAATGTTGCATAGAATAAGGTTGATTCTCTAGGTTCTTGAGCTGTCTGTAGGTATTTATACCAGAAGAGCCTAACTAAGCTACATACATGACTAAGCTCATGGTCATTCCATGGTATGAAGTAGGAGTACATAACAAGCTTCCTCTTTTAATAGGAAGAATGTCACTTAATTCATCAATCAGTTTAATGCTGTGCTGAAGCTACATCATATTTCTAAGAATAAAGTCTTAGTAATATTATATAACTATTACTTTATGAAATTATAAGGCTATATAGATTAGCTGGTGAAGGACCTGCAAACCTAAACAAAAGTTAAGACTAGATTAATGTCAGAGTTCTAATAGAATGATACTTATCAGTAGATGTACAATTAAATCTATCTAAATGCTCTATCTAATTTTAAATGATTTTTCAGCTGAGATATTCTTACTTTCTGCTATTAATTCTGTATCATCACTAAGTTATTGATTAGTTAGAATGAAATCTAGGAATCTCTTACCTGCTAGTTGTTCTTATGAGGCCTGTCTGATAGAGTTTATAAGAAGGCTTTTTGCAAGGCTAGGTTTAACCAAAATAACCCATCTGAGTAGAAGATTTTAAAGGTTTGCAAAGCTACAGCTAAATCTTAGAAAGTTAAGGAAAAAATGATTTAGATGATTACATTTAATCTAGGTTTCTATATGATACTATCTACTTAGCTGCCTCCTACTCAATCTATCTTCAATCTGCTTACTCTGACTGTGCTAAAACCTCAAGTGGTTCTCTTTACACTACCTACTTCTTCTGATTTAACTTCAAGAAATTTGAATGATAGCTTACTTGAATCTCTCATCAATCAGATAAATATACTATCACTAGTCATTATAGATTTCTAACAGCAGAAGAATATACAATAATCAGCTATGATGTCATGCATTCTTACCCACTAGAGATCTATTAATCCTGCTTGAGATCTCATGAATGTTTTCTATTATAGGATATAATATAGCCCTGGCAATCCATATTGACCTCAATCTGAAAGTATATCATAATATGATTGCCCTCCTCATGCCTATTAGAGTTATAGTGACTCCTCTCACATGCTCTCTTAGTGTCTCTAAATTGGCAAGCTGATTGACTAGGAAAAGATTCATTAAAATAGAATGGGTAAATACTTTAATGGATATATAATGTAGTGTAGCTTAAAAATCAATATAAATCAATATGAATCACACATCATTATCATTAAGTGTGCTCTTAAGTAAAGATTCATACCTCTTATTATTTCATTAGTAGTAAAACTCTGTAATGATAGTAGCATTCTTGTTTCCTCTGATAGCAGCCTATTATCTACAGTCAATTTTATTAGTATATATAATATTAGGTTTGAAAGCAGTACAGAAGAAGGCAACTTGAACAGTAAAGTAAAAAAGATTACTAGCATGATAGCTACTTAGACTGCTGTAGAGAATAGTAAGAGTAAAGAGTCAGCTACTAATAAGAATTAATCTATACTCTCTAGCTGGATTGAAAAGGAGAAAGTTCTATCTTTCATTCATTCTTGAAGGGCTGATTACTATTCAGATGGCTCTCAAAAATTGATTTTATTTACTGAGGATATCATTTTGTCTTCATTTAATCCCAATGAATTACAGACCCTTCTTGATAGTCAACTATAGGAAGAAATGCTAACTCAGCTGATTAATGAAGCTGTACCTGATACTAAGATAGCTGAAGTGCCTGAGATCTAGAAGAAAATCATCCTCTACTATCTTAGAAAGTCTAAAGAGCTAAAACTATTTACTGAAATGAGAGATAAGGAGAATCATACTACTATAACTCAGATAGTCTTTAAGAAAATCATGTGTTAAGAGATCATCAGAATTCAGCTTAAGAATATTATAACCTACTTTATCCAGCTATAGCAGACATTCTTTCAGAATCTTTCAGCTGAAGTTCAACAGTATATAATTAAGAAAGAATCTATTAGAGTCTTCTTTATTCAGCTCTTCTACTATATCTTGAAATATAATCCTCAGTGGAACCTGATGTTTATTAGCCATATCAAGTTTTCTATTAGTATCAGAAAGGGTTAAACTAAAGTTATATTTAACAGCAGGGTAGAGATCAACTGCATGATAAAGAGTACTATCTTGAGTCTCAGCCTGATCATTCAGAAAGACACTCTCAAGCTAATCCTTAATGCTGGTAGTTAGTATAATAGTATCATTAAAATCTATAAGAATATTTCAGTTCATATTGAATTTATATTTGTACCTCAAACCTTCTTCATTCTAGAGCATGATTCCCATGAGTACATTTTAGACTGCCTCTATAAAAATATGACTCAGTTAGTACAATAAATAGATAATATGGGTAGCATCACTGTCATAGTTTTCAATTTAGATGATGAAACTAATCAGGTCTCCTTCCTCAGCTATTCTCTAGAGGATTATGATAATAGATAGCTGAATGATCTTTATAGCAAGTATTAGTCTTTAAATTAGAGGTGCTGAGTCTGACTGATCTTTACAATGATAATAATGAGTAAAAAGATGAAGTTAGAGTTAGTAATATTAGTGTGATAGATGATGAGGTAGAAATTCTACTGTATGAGAGTGATGAGAGAGAATCTAATTAATTATGATTTTCTAGTCTAGAGCTAATAAATACCTCTAGTTAATCAGAGGTTACTATTTAATTATCTTAGAAATCTCTATCATATATTTCTACCATTCTGTAATAGTATTTTCAGCTATTCTTACATGTTATATTTCCTTTCTTGCAGCACTCTATCTCTGAAATTCATCAAATTTATAGCATTTAACTGCACAACCTTTCTCTCTATAATTTCACTGAGCCTTCTTCTTGATCTCATCATCTAATTGTCATCATATTATACAAGCAAAAGGCAGACAAGATTCAGCCTCTCAATATGCCAATGATAGATGAAGAAACACCTAGTGGGATAGATCAATGGAGAGAGATTCATCAGAAATGATATTAAGATAATATTAAATTTATAAAGAATCTACCTTTATCTTATAATCATCTGATTATACCTCATTTCTCAGATTGCTCATGCAGCTCTCACCTTACACCTAACAGGATAGAAAAGCTTTAAATTAAATTGATTTTGACACTTTAGAAACATGAGCTACTAATTGAGATCTTACTCAGGTAGGAAAAAGTATTAGTATGAAGCTTCAGTGATTATGGGAAACTAGCTGAGGAAGTCTCTCTATTAATCAAAATTCATACTATTAAGTATGAAGTATGATAGGCCCCTAAGTTTCTTATTCCTTAAAAATTACTATTAATAATTATAGAAATGCTTTGTGAGTAAGTTAATTCTGATGTCTTTAAATATTATTATAGTTTATATCAGAATAAATAGTTCCTCATCAAGAAGAAGGAGTCTGGGAAATACTAAATTATTAATACCTATATGAATATGAATGCTGTTACAGTTTGAGATGCCTATATTCCTCTTAGTGCTGATATTTTTATAGAAGATTTTACTGGGTAAGTCATTATTAGTATGATGAATTTCTTTTTCAGATATAATCAAATCACTTTGCATGAGAATAGTCATAATATAACTACCTTCTAAACTCTGATTGACCTTCTTTACCAAATAATATTATTATAAGATGCCATGAATTTTATTGCTGCCTTCTGCTAAGTTATAGCTTGCATTCTCTGTTCAAATATTCCCTACCAGATAGATAATTTTATGAATGACATTGATGTAAAGGGTTCATAATCTCAGTATAATGATGAAGAGGTCATATTAGAAATTTACTAGTTTATTTTGAAGTATCTTTAAAATCTGGATTAGACCCTGATTAGCATTGAGCTCTCAAACACATACATTTAGATTGTAAAATCTGAGTTCAGCTGCTTCAGTATAGTTCTCATTGGATACATCATTGATGCTAATGGGTACTGCCCTGAGGCTACTAAAATTATTAAAATTATTAAATGGTCTGAATTAACTGAGATCTCTAGAGCTTATACCTTCATTGGTGTTTATGTGTATTATTGCATCTGAATTTTAAACTTTACCCTCATTTTCAACCCAATCTATTTGCTATTTAAGAAAAACACCTTTTTCCTCTAGGGACTCAAGCAATTAAACATCATGTCAGTTCTGAAGATGGCACTAATGACTACTCCTACTCTATACTATGTTGATTATTCAGAAGGCACTGAGGATATTATAATTACAATTAATGTCAGTAAGTATAATTAAGGAGGAACACTAAGCCAGCAAGATGTTGAGAATAAGAAGCTTTATCCCTGCTAATATGAAAGTAAAATCTGGAGCTCAGTAGAAGTGAAATATAATATAGGAAAATGAGAATATCAAGCTATTCTTAAAATACTAAAGAAATGCTAATATTACCTGTATGATATTCACTTCATTCTTAAAACTAATGTGAAAATTTTGATTGCTCAACTCAACTAGACAGCCACTAATCTTTCTGGTGCTCTGATAACTAACTGGCTTGTATGAATTCAGATGTTTGATTTTAATGTCTATTACATTTCTGATTGAATTCATAGTACTGCTGATGATCTTTCTCAATGATTATTTACTAATAATAAGATGCTTGAGGATCAGAATATCAATAAATTTATTAAGGTAGAATTTAATTGTATTAGTATGGCTTCTACTACTATTTCTAACTTTGAAGTTCCTAATGATACTAATAGCAAAGAATCTCATGTTCTTTCATCCTTCTATTCTAATCATAGTGAATTGATTGCTAGATATCTCACTACCCTGAAGCAGCCTGATAATATCCCTTATAAGGTCTTCCTGAAATGACATAAATATGCACTGAACTATGTAATGCATGGGCAACATCTATTTTACCAGTTAGATAAAGGGATTTCACTAAGATACATGGTAGATGATTCAGATGAACAGAAGGAAATTATTACTTAAATATATGATGAGTCTGGCTATAAAGATCACAAGGTAATCAACTATAAGATCTCTTAGTGATATTAGTGGGAAGGCCTGTTCACTGATGTCAAGACATATTGTAAGAGATATCATAAGTGCTAGTTCTGAGAAAATGACTATTTTGAAGAGTCACTATATCTAACTCACTATAACTATCTGTAGGATAAGTGGTGTATCAATGTCATCAAGTTTCTAAAGAACCAGAGGAAATCATGTGCAGTTATTACTTGAAATGATCTCACTGACTAGGTTGAAGGTCAGCCTCTTGCTCATGCTAAAGCTGAATATATAATCCAGTTCATTTATGAAGATATTATATGCTAATATGATTATTTCTAGGAAATAATGTGTGATAGTAAGTCTGAAAATTAGAAATGAACCAGGATTCTCATCATTAAGTATTATATTAGGTAGATAATAATTTCACCATACAATGCAAAAGTGAATAACATGATTGAACATGGCCACTACTCTATTTCAGATGTACTGGCAAAGCTTGCTGCAGATAAGAGGAATTAAGTTAATTATTTTTACTTAGCACTATAAGTAGATTAGATCTTCATTTGATAATCAACAGATGAAATGCTATTCTATCTGCAATATGATTATAATGCTATCCTCTTTATTGAGCTTGAGGTTTTAATATAGTAGATGCTTTCATAACATATCATTTACTCTTATGCTAATCTAATATACATATAGATTTAATAGTTAGAGAGATAGAATAAGAATTTGAAGAAGGTAGCCTTTCATCTACAGCATATATAGGAGAAAAATCAGAATCTATTCAATGAAATCAAGCAATTAGTGTATAATCTAGTTCAGATGGGAGATCTTATCCTTCTGTATGACATCAAAATAAAGATGTTTTATTCCATTAAACTTAACTTCTAATAGTTAAGTTTATATCATGTATGAGAAGCAAATCATGAGAAAGGTACTTACTATCTTGAAGAACTGAATGGCACACTGTTCCATAACATCACTATAGATAATTAAATAAAGAAATTTTACCTTCATAATAATTAAATGCTGGTAGTGTTGGATAATGCAGATTTAGTGGAGAATAGTGATGAGGAGAAAGAAGATGTAGGTAGGAGAAAGGATACTTTATAATCTCTAATTTCTTATAATAAAAGTTTTGTGATTATTATCTGATTGCTACATTTATTTCCTTATTCTATTCATTCTTTCTTTATTTCCTTTATTTGACTGTATCTACTTATCAGTTTATTTTCTTTATTAGCTGTCTCTTTATGGTTCAAATGCCAGTATAAGTAATATGTCAGGATCTGAATGCATCTTTACATTTCTTTGCAGTTTTCTTTGTTTCTTTTATTTTATGACTATCAAAATGGTAGTATGCCTTTTTCATTCTCTCATTTTGCTGGCTATGGCCATCTTTTGCATCTCATATTTGAAAAATTATAAGAGTATACTCTGCCCTGTATTTTCCTTCACTTCTCTCTCACCATTATCATAGATATCTTAGTCTTGCCTTTAAACTAACTTATACAACTCATAATAATATTATATCTATAATTTCCCTCACCACCTTCCTGCAAAATATCAAACCACTAAAATCTGTGTGCTCTAGCTCTGAAGCCTACTAACTCTCTTATCTTGATTGAGCATGAGAAGAAAAAGTTGTCAACTACCAGAAAGATTTAGGAATATATTAATACTCTTGATAGATATGCAGCTTCATACTACTAGATTCAGTGTGAAATTACCAATCTGATTATGAGTAGGCATGAAGATAGAGAGGAGGAGGTCACTGCATATTTTAAATGGATGAAGAAGGATAGGGCCTGGTAGATAGTAATATCTAAAGCTAACTTCTACCATCAGACAGTAAAGATCTATTATGTGGTAGAGACAGTCAGAATTTACTGAAATTGCACTTCAAAAGAGTATAAAACTTGTATGGAACACTGAGGGAAGGTTATTACTAATAAATTCTAGCTGATGTTGAAGAAGGATAAATAATGTAGATATATAGTAACTCTTACAAGAAATTATAACTATTTATTTATAGTAGGAAGAATCAACTAGATGATATAAATTTAGTTGTCTCAAAATCCTGAAAAGGGTAAAAAGCTTCACAAGAAACTAATACTTTTAGATCTTGAGAATGCCTCAAAACCAGATTTTATTAGCCCTAAGTTAAATATAGAAGTCATTCATGCTACTAAGCTTTATATTAATTCTAATGAAATTCTTGCTGTAGGTACCTTACTATCTCTTTCTATACCTACTAACCCTCACCTACTAATTCTCTTATCTCTACTCTCTTAAAATCTTTAGCATCAGCCTTCTCCAGCTTCACCACACAATTCTTATATAACTAGCTAAATGTCTCTACCTTCTCCTTACTCTCCTCAGAATAATTACTGTCATTCTAGATTAATTCTTATATTCTCTTCTGCTTTCTCACCTGATGCTTCTCAAAACCCTGGCTCTATTTCACCTACTCTTCACCTATAATATATTTCTAGTCAATTAGTTTCATTAATAATTATCTTTCTGTCCAATATCAGCCTCTCCTGTTTCACCAGTCTGTTACCAGAAGAAATGGCAGAGCTTGAGAATCAAAATGCTAATAAGAAGGATTCTGATATTACTAAAGCTATTAAAAAATATTAGGAGACTAACTATTATAGATGTACATATTATTAGAATGTCAAATCTATCTTGAAAGCTCAGCTTAATAATGTAAAGAAGCTGAATGATAGTTAGCTTATTAAGCTTCTAAATTAGCTTGTAAAGCTATTATTCTCTTTTTCTTTATATTACTATCATGCTATTAATCTTAAAGGGAAAATTGATTTACTGACTTGAGGTTTAAATCAGATAGCTTTAACATCCAGACTTAAGGTTATCATTAATAGCTATAAAAATCTTGATTGAATTTACATTGCTAACAGCACTTTTCATTATTTTTACAAAGAATGCTACTCTATCTACCTAGAGGATCTTCTTTAGATATATTATATAAAGTATGCTACTCTCTCTTTCATTACTCTACTAAACTGGGTGAGTATGTTGAAGAACCTCAGCCTGGAAAGTATAAATATAAATCTTACACTAAATGGCTGAAGTGTAGATAGCTTTTTATCTCTTCTAATTTTCTTCTGATTCTGAATGAAGATGGCTGTGAGAAATATACTCATTACATACAACACACTTAGAAAGATAATAGCATATAAATGGGATATATACTTATTTCATTAGCAAAAGGATCAGAAGTTACTGGGGTGACTCCACACAATACTCCATGGAATTATTTAGCAGATAATTTGTCAGGACTCAGTTTACTATGCCTAGTATGTTACTCTTTACTTAGATCACTAGATGAGGCTCATCTCCTATCCTTATTATGTTAAGTTTACCAGAAAGAGGGATAGCATATTTTTCCAGTATATTAATATTAATATTTAGTATCTCACTGAGGAAAACTATAATATGAGTATGATTCAAAAGTCTGTTAGCATAACAAATAAGGATCATATAAATTACATGACTGTGATCTCTGGCATGCATTACTGTATCTCTAAGTGAAATCACCAACTTTATGAAAGGAGGTTTCTAAATGATAGAATTATTTAGAATGTCTCCTTATAGATACTCACCAATCAAGATTTATAAGATTTCAAAATCAGCTAGAAGACTATTTCTTGCAAGCAGGGAGATATATAAATTATCATGCCACACATTTCCCATGGGAGTACTGATCTAACTATAATTGAGTGGAAAATAATACTTCTATAGTTTATTAGAATCTAGAAAGATAGTAAGTCTTTAGAAGTTCCAGAGAGTAATATATAAGAGTAACTCTCACAGATAAATTAAGATCTCATTTATAGATCTATAATACTCTCTAGCCTGTCTATTCTGTATGGCAGCATTTCTTATCACTTTCCTACTATTATAATTATGATAGATCTTAATGTGCTTTCTGAAGCTTTAGTTGAACATCAGTAATGAGATGATTTTTTAGTTCAGAGAGAGCAGTAAATTCTTTTTGATTTGATGTCTAATCAGCCAGTCAAGGATTATATTCTGACCTGGCATAAGAGAGTTGTAGGGGCTGCAGTTCATGTCTTCATAACTGTGATGAATACTGAGAAGTAGCTGTTCAGCTAGTAGAGTTTCTTTTATTATCACTATAATAATATTTCTTTTGATTCTATTATTAATGACTGTGTAGCTGCAGAAGAAGATACTATTAGAATCTCAGTTTATAGCTGTAAGAAGATAGATATCAGCTAGTTAATTCAGTTAATCATAATTTCCTGCCTCAGAGCTGAGAAATGTTTCAGTCAATCAGAGCCTACTATTCTATTATAATTATTACCCTTACTATTATTAGTGTATGTTTATTTTTTCTCACCATATCACTTAATTTACTTCCTCTATGCTGTATTTTCTTTATATCTTCCTTAGTTTCTTTTGTTTTCTATGCATAGTCTGCTACTACTCTATGTTTATTTTTCTTACTATACTTACTTTTCTTTCTATACTTACTTATTTATATATATCTTACTCTGCATCTTCTACTGCTGATTTTACCTATTATATTTTCTTTTTCTTTACTCTTTATTTTTCTTATGTTTCTTTCTTCTTCATCACCCATATTACTCACCTTAATCTTTATTATCATTTATTACTAGCTACTCTATCTATCTAGAGCATGCCTTTTCTTTTCCTCATGATGGGACTATAAATCTTATCACATATAAGATCATTAGTATAAAGTTATGTGCTTATAGGCTGCCCTGCTTACCTAGAGCACATCTTTCCTTTATTACTAACCTATTTATTTATTTCTCTAGACCTTACTTCTACTTAGTGATTTACATGTTCTAGGGCTACACTCTACTCTCCTCTCATTCAGAAATCTCTTATCAATTCTATTCTAGCTTCTATCTCTATTTCTAGTCATGAGGGCTGCTACCTCATAATTTTATGGTTCAAGCTGTTAATGAACTATTCTACCTAGGCCTCTATCTAAAAACATCAGCTACATTTATTGTAGCCCAGAAGAGGCTTTATTATTACTAACTTGCTCATCCATCTCTAGGCTGTCTTTCTACCTCAATGTAGCTACTTTCTTGCAAATAGACAATTCAACACACAGTATATAGCTACTTATTAGCTGACTTTGAGATTACATAGTCAGATTGATTTTAAGATCATGTATTCAGAGCTGCTGCTCTTACTATAGAGTAAATTAATTTCAGGATAATATATTTAGATCTACTGCTCTCATCATAAAATTAAGTCATTCTTTTATTTACTGGGTCAGCAAATCAGGAGGAGAAGAGATATGTAATGGGGATCTATCATTAAGTTGGATTAATTTTTTGTCAAGGCTTTTTATCATCAAGCACAGCTATGAAGATAGATATTTTTCTTTCATTATAAGACTTTATCTATTTATTTATGAATTTCTCATGCATGTGTATGCTTCTTTAAGATAGATTTTTTATTTCTTTTTATGTATTACCTTATCATTCTATTACTATGTTGTTTTATACTATAAATTGCCAATATATTTCTTCACTTTGATATTAATATTAATTCTTTTCTTGTGTTTGCTGCTGCCCTGTTTGATGCTGCCTGATACACACACTCTATTCTTACTTTAATATTTTCATTTTCATTAAGTATAAATTAACTAGTAGATGACTGGTAAAATACTA